>JAHNEJ010003365.1:0-246018 GCA_022559845.1 Amorphophallus konjac | reverse complement strand
AGGCTCCATTTCCTTCACATGTTCCTTGACGGTTCCATTGCCTCGACTTCCAGCATGTCGACAAAGGCCAACCCCAAGAAGTTGGGGAAGCCCACAGCAGGAGGAAAGCTACCAAATTCCATGGGCACCGCCAGGTACCCTTGCGCGTGTCCGGCGACTATCGATTGGTCGAAGTCGACGCCAGCTATTCCATGAGTCGTCATTGTTTGCACTGAAAAGATAGACAGGAAAACAATCAGTAGTCTTTGAAAGGGCTTCGAAGCCCGAATATCTCGGCAAAGAGATGAAAGGTGACACTGGTCCCACCGGGCGTGCCAGACTGTTTCGACCGTCTCTTCCTTCGCTCCTTTTCGTTGGTATTTTTTTATTCATTTATTTCGCGGGTCGATCAATCAATTGACTAACTAGTAATCAACTGACTGATTGACGACACGGGCGTGCCAGTCACATGAGTGACGATTTATGATGCGCTCATTCTGACCCTTATCGGGCGAGAGTGAGGTTCGGTCGGGACCAGCAGTCCGCCATACCGTAAAGGCTATGGCGTTAATTACATCCCCCACGAGGAGGGAAGACCTTTGATTAGTTGCCGAGATAGCGGGCTGTCGAAGCCGGAATAAAAGATACAGAGCATGCGAACAATCATGCAAGATGTCATGACCGAATACGCAGGGTTTATTGAGGTGGGGCCTGGTACATGGCGGAGTACTTAGGCCCGAAAGCCGCCTTCACGCGTGACAAGGTTTCCGGTCAGGTATAACCCGGCCTTCTGACAATGTCATTTGATATACCAAGGGTGCACCCACTCGGGCATGCATTAATGAGACACGAATGCTTGGGCCAAATCATGATGCCAAAGATTCGAGACATATCAATTCAAGCTTGAAAAGCTAGTTTATTCAATTTATTCAATCAAAGAGCTTATGAAATTCCATGATTAGTATGAGAAATCATCCCATGAATAGGAAAAAGGATTAGAATTATGCGATGACACGACTCGGAACGAAACCGGTGCAGTGCATGTGAAGAAACGGGTTGGAATGGTTAAAACGGCGCCCTGAAACGTAGGTAAAAGGGGTTAAAACGGCGCGGTCAAACGTAGGTAAAAGGGGGAAAAGCCGTTAAAACGGCGCGGTGGAAGGTAGGGGCGCGCCGGGGAGGGCGCGCCGGATAGGGCGCGCTGGATAGGGCGCGCCGCTTTAGGCCGCGCCGTTTTAACGCGTGATCGCGCCGTTTTAGCCCGATTTCTCGGAAACCGAGATTCTGTTGATTTATTTATGGATTTATTAGATTATTTTGGGGGTTTTGAGGACTTTATTGAATTGATTATTCATTGGATCGGTCCCAAACCGTTCAAAGCCAAGTCACGGGTTCGCGCGAGGTTCACACTCGAGCGCAGCAATTGCTCCGAGTTTACACTCGTTTGAGCCGAAATTTCGGCAGCATCTCCCCATCCTAAAGGATTTGTCGGGGAGAAGCGGAGGATGCTCACGTGGCGGAGCAAACCCCTAAATGCCGGGTGGCACAACGGCGGCCGGCGAAGACCCGGACGGAAAGGGAGAACCCCGAGGCATAGCCTGCTAGGGGCACCGAATCCGTGGGTAACAGTGAGTGAGTGAGACGACTCATTTCTGGGAGCGAAAACCCCGAGGGCCAGCCTACGAGGGGCACGCGACCCGAGTCACCACAACACCCGAATCGGGACGACGGAGATGGGAGGAAAACCCCGAGGCAAGCCTACGAGGGGCACACGACCCACGGCCACCACAAAGCCCATAAAGGACCGTGGATTTAAAGTGTAGGGGATTAACCCAATTGATGTGCGCTCACTGGTTCTCAGAGACCCATTACCGGCAAATGGGCTCTTACAGACCGAGCGAGTTATTATGAGAAATCAGTAGAATGTTCCCCCTCCCCGGATGCCGGAGTGATGCTATATAACACACTCCCATCAAAATGCTATTAACACAACAGGAAGCGGTATGGAATCGTTTGACAGATAAGCAGAATGCGTTAGAACGTGTCAAAACAATAGATCCCCCGTGTCCAGCAGGCTGCTCACCGTCATAGTACAGGATCGATGCATAGCCCGGGGCACCGTTCTATGTACATTCACATGGTTTTCGGAAAGAAACCCATATGGGGTTTGCCATTGAAACGCCAAAGACAAACAGAGAGGTGCACACAGGTGCGTCTCTGTTCGCCGGCCGGTGGAACATTCAACACAGAATTCGGCCGTTGCATCGGACTCAAAGCAAGAGAGAGCCCCAGGGAAGGGGGGGGGGGGTTGAATGGTCTCTGTAGCCCGAAGGCACACCCAGCATCGGAGAAACCGGCTACACGGGAATGCGGACATATATTAAAAAGAACCATTAAATGCACACTCGTAAAGGGGGGGGGTGAAAGAGAACATGCACGAGGTAAAAGATATCGGCCACAACATCATTTCATTCATCCCAAGATTAACATGATACATATATATGCAGAAGGCATAGATCCCGGTGCCGGTGTTGTCACCGGGCGCCGTTTACATTGACGAAGCAACGATTTCGGATGAAGCCAAGAGGAGCAAAGGAAAATGGTGGGGAAAGGGGAGTTCAGGCTCGTATCATTGCCCCTCCCCCTTTCTCGCTTACATTGTATCGGAGAGAAACGAGAATGAAAACAAAGGGGGGAATCCACCGGGAGAAAACACGGGAAGCCCACCTAAATAAACCAGAAAGATGATCTTCTTCTTCGGCTCCGGGGAGCTCGGGTGGAGCAGGGTGGCGGCCGCCGGGAGGCTCGGATGGAAACTTCTGCCCACAGAAAAGAACCCCCGAAGACCTTTTTCTGGACCCCTCTTCTTTCTTCTAATTCTCTTTTTTCCTTTTTTGGATTCCGAGGCTTCTCGGATCTCTCTTTTTTTTCTCTTCCCTCTGGTTTTTCTGTTGGCCTCCCTTCTCTTTATAATCCCCCTTTGGCATGCCATATATATGGCATGTGGTTAGTCCGGCGCGGTGGAGAAGGGCGCGCCGGGTTGAGGGCGCCGGGGAGCAGCCCCCTTGGCTTTTTGCGCGCCGGATTGACGACGCCGTTTTAAGCGGCGCCGTTTTAACCTGTTTGCCAGGCACGGCCAGGCCGGTGGGTCCGGGGATGGTTCCGGAGACTCCAGTTGACTGTTCCTCTCGTACTGGCTCTTGGGGAGCCTTGACGGGGTGTTGACGAAGCTCTTGACGCGACGAACGGCCTTGATCAGAACTTCGTGTGCTTCCGATCCGGACACACGGGTGTCCCGTCGGTACGACTTTCGGCACTGTGATTGGTGCCTCTCATCAAGACGGACCTGTGTCCGAAGCTTCCTCGCAGGATGGCATTGCATCCTGGGTAATTCCGCCTTGAACGGCGATCCATCGGCCGCTAATGGGCTCACTAGGGCGAGAAGCCGAACCCGTGTCGGGTGATCGGGATCTTCTTGCTGACAGAACCTCCGGCCCCTTGTTGTGGATGGTCGTGGGCATTCTTCCTCTTTCGGAGAATCATAAGGTAGACCGTCGTCCTTGATCGGACGTCGGATGTGGGGTAGCGGCATGACAGAGTCGATGCCGGATCATTGGGCAGGCTTGATCGCACTGCCGGTTGGTTGCGGGTTGACTTTGACTCTCCTGAGGTAGGGTCCCCGGTGTTCCCTCCAAGGTGGCTTGGGGCTTCGTCAGCTCGAGGGACCCTCGATAAGTTGATTTTCATCGGCTTCTGTGCTTCAGTGGGCCGTATCATTCGTCTTTGCGGCTTGGTCGCCAGGGATCATATTTTGAGTGCCAACACCCGCTGGCGCGGGTCGACGAATCCGAGCGCCTTTATGATCTCCACTCGGCCGACTACCCTGCTGTCTCTATCAGTCACGCTCGTCTCTAACCACAGTAGGTCCAGGGCACTCTCTCGGTAGTCGGGGTAGGTGACCCCGCTCACCGCCTCTCCGTCAACCCGTAGCCCGGTGATCCGAGCCACGTCCTCTAGTGTCGGCACCATGTGCCCCCAGGGCATCAGAAACGCCTGGCTCGGTGCGTGCCACCGCTCCCTCAATGCCTGGATAAGAGGAAGGTCGAGCCGGAAGGGCTCGATCCTAAGGAAAGCTCCAAAGCCCATGGCGTCCACACGCGCCCTCTGGAAGTCCGGCAGCCCGCGGTATGCTGCCACCACCAGGGACCAGCTGATCCGGCCCTTCATCACGCCCTGCACACCACAAAACCAACAAAGAACACATCAGCATCATGAACAGTAATAAACAATAACACTGTATATACTACTTATTCTTTTTATTTATTTTTATTTTTCAAAAAAAATATTTATGTTTTTTTGGAGGCGTCCAACACCCTGGACGCCTCCTTCCTATTTCCTTTATTTCTTTTTTAGAAAAACCCAAAAACCAAAACAAAAAAAATAATAAATAAAATATATATTATCATGGAGGCGTCCCAGGCCCTGGACGCCTCCTCATTTTTCATTCTATTTTTAGTATCTACGTAAATAAATAAATAAACAAAAATAAAAAGAAAAAGTGGAGGCGTCCAGGCCCCTGGACGCCTCCTTCCCTCACTCCCCGGCCTTCTCCTCACTGCCTCTCGTCCGCCTATCCAGCCTATTGAACCACAGAGTGAGAGTTCCGAAGGGCTTACCGGGTCGTGATCGTCCTCTCCCGCGTCGCCGGCATCCGCTGCAGCCTCCAAGGCCAAAGGAAGAGCCTCCTCACCCGCGGCAATCTCCTCCGCCGCAGCAGCCTCCTGGGCATCATCCCTCAGCCTCCTCGGACGACGAGCCCGTCGTTTCCGCTTCTCTGGACCCTGGCTCGATCCACCTCGCTCAATTGGGACTAAGAATGGGTCGTCTGGGGTGACTGGGTTGTCAGAGTGAACAGTACAAATGAGCAGGGGGTGAAGCCCCCCCCATATATATAAGATCCACTTTTATTGGGGCGTCCAGGTGCCTGGACGCCCCCACCTCTTTTATTTTTTTTTCAAAATTCAAAAATTTAGGGGCGTCCAGGCGCCTGGACGCCCCCAATACAAAAAAAACAATAAATAAAAGTTGGGGCGTCCAGGTCCCTGGACGCCCCCAAATCAAAAAATTTATAAAAATCAAAAATAAAAAATTAGGGGCGTCTAGAACCCTGGACGCCCCCAAAACAAAAAGTAAAAAAATTAAAAAAATAAAAAATTAGGGGCGTCCAGCACCCTGGACGCCCCAAAAAAAATAATAATAATTTTTTTTTTCAAAACAAAAAAATAATAATCAATAATTTAGGGGCGTCCAGGCCCCTGGACGCCCCCATAATAATATATATATATATATATATATATATATAATAAAAGAAATAAAAGAAAAAAGATAAGAGTATGTATATAATCCAAACAAAATAAAAAATACAAGAAAAATGAAAATAAAAAAAAGATAATAATAATAATTAAGGGGACGAGGGTCCAAAACATCAATGCCAGATTTTATTCCGTCAGAAAAGCAGAGTGAACTACATCAGGGGCTTAGGCGCCTTAGGCCTTAACTTCCCCAGTTCGGTTACATAAGCCCTCCACGGCTCGCATTCTTCCACCACGTGCGCTAAGGCCTTTCCCGCAACACTTGTCTTCCAGGGAGCTTTAATGGCTTTCGCTTCCTTCGCGTCCGCTTCAGTGCCCAACTCCCTTTTCTTCAAAGGAACGATGCCAGTCGGTGGCGGGAACGAATGGCGTGGGATGCCAATCTGGAGGCAGCACCGATGTGCATTATAAAGAACGAATTTGGTCGCGCCGATCAGTTGAAGATCAACTTCGGGAGAAGGCCTCAGGAGGAGATCTAGCGAAAGCAAACATGCCGGTGCGCAAGTAAAGAAGCCTTGTGTCACGGTGCGGAAGTGAGACCGCCAGTCTTCACGTTTCTTCAGCCAAGGACGCTTTCAGAAGTCCCCCGTTTCAGCATCCGCATAGCCTTCACCTTCCCGTCACTCTTGAATTTCTTCAATCCGAGCAGAAGTTCCACCTCCTCGAGGAGGATGGTCACCTCGAAGGTCGGGAAGATAAAAGTGTGGGTCTGGGGATGCCAGATCTCCACTAGTGCGCCCATAGCCGCCCAGTCCATACGAATCTTCTCGTAATGCTTGGCGTGAATAAGGAGCCCCTGCAGATGCCACTTCGAGAGTATGGCCCTCATGCCAATGGAGATATTGGAAGTTAGCTTTGAAAGCCATGGCAGTTTGGAAAACTTCCTCAGGCCTGGGAAGAGTGGATATGGCTGGAAGAGGAAAGAAAGAAGAAATGAAGGAAGTAAGAAGAAGGTTCACATGGAAAATTTGAAATGAATCAGCTTACCATATGCGACATGATCGTCCCACTCAGATGACCCTCGAGGTCGGAGAGTCGCCTGATCTCGCTGCTAGGCCTGCTCCTCTTCATAATGCGGGAAGACTCTCCTTCCATCCTGAAATCTCTAGATTCTCCTCTCCTTCCTCTCCTGAGCTTCCAAAACCCACCTTAGTGCATCTGAATGAACTAGCCTAAGGGGAGTTCTTATAGGAAGGAAAGATCGCTACAGGACAGAACATGTCACATCAGCGGTCAATGTCGGGATTTTGGCTAGATCTCCTTCCCATTGTGGTGCGATTCTGCTATGATTCTGCTACTTTATGATGTTATTAATCCATGCTGGCCTGTGCAGGTTTTACTAACGGACATCTTTGTCCTATCTCCTGTCCCACCTTTCAATGGTTGGTCCCACCATGTCATGCATCGTAGTATATGATACCTACGCTACTAGAACATGTCAAGGACCTTGCGGCCCGAACGAATCTGGGATTTGAGTTCCCCTTCAACAAAAACGATGATGATCCCGGGAGAATTTGGGTTGTACAGATAGGCCATTAATTTGTGCTAGCATGGGGATGACAGTTCCATTCAGTGAGTTGGTGCGCGGATAAACGGGCTCCAGCCCAGTGTCGGCTCACCAGATCGGTATCCTGACCCGTTCTTAACAAGTTGACAATATTATCCTTGGCTATTTTCTATTTTAGTTTGTTTTAAATTTTTCTTTAAACCCAGCATGCATTCATATAGGACTTTGATTTATTGCGGAAGATCATTCAAGTGATTCGATTGTGAAAGCCGTTGTGTTTCAATTCCCACAAATATGAGATATTCCACTCCGAATGAAATACTGAGTTTCCTTGAGACAGCCCTACACTGCTCTTCCAAAGGAGACCCTTGTTTGGACAGACCCTCAGATATTCCTTTACTTTTGACCTTGTTTGACCCACCTTGGCCGCAGCACTTCCACATTGGCTGGTAACCGCTCCCCAAAGGTGAAACCTCCGATTTATGACCCAGGTACTTCCACGCCGAGAAGTTGGTCTCTTTTTGTTTCATGCCTGAGCGCACATCTCACCCTCCCTTATTTGATCTCCGTCCAAGCAATCGTCAATATTTGAAAGATCTTCTTCAAGGTCGCCTCATTGAAACTTCAGAAAAGATTCCAAACAGTAACGTCAAAAGCGTGTCTCATCACACCTTGGCATCAACTTATCAGTCCGCTCCCACTTCATTTCACTCCACTTCGATACCATTCCACTACGTGTCGCTCCCTTGCAAAGCAGACGCAAAGGCGGGGCAGCTGTAGACACGCCATTCTTGACGTCTCCTGAGAAAGTCTCATATTACTATACGACGCCCCGCGACGGCTTACGCATTTCGAATCACTTGAGTACTTCCTTTTCTTGGGTCTTCTTCTGCCTTTTTCGGCATCCGTAATCGTCTCGTCACAGCATTCGGACGGCATCAACACCAGTCAGACGCACCAAGAGGTTCCGGAATCAAAAAGGGTGTCTGCCGGGCGGCCGCCGACGCCTGATCTGAGGACCCGGGTGGGTCTTAATGGGGGCGTCTAGGCCCCTGGACGCTCCCATGTTTTTAATTTAATTTATTTTATTTTCTCAGGGCCTAAAACCAAATAAAAAATATATATATTAATGGAGGCGTCCAAGCCCCTGGACGCCTCCATAAAAAAACAAAAATAAAAAATGTGTATAAAATGCCAGTTGGCATAAAAAACAAATAAAAAAATAAAAATATATATATATTAATGAAGGCGTCCAGGACCCTGGACGCCTCCATAAAAATAAATATAAAAAAATCAAAATGCCAGCCCTAGCATAAAAAGACAAAACAAAATAAAAATAATATATTTTGGAGGCGTCCAGGGGCCATCAACTCTCTCACGGGCGCCGGCCACCGAACGATGGTTTGTCGTGTGTGAAAAAATCCAAATTATAGAGACGTCCAGCCACCTGGACGCGCCCATTTCTGAATCACGAGGCGCCGCTCACAAAACCACGCGTTGTGCCAAACCGCGTGCGGCCGCCAGCAGTATTCGGTGGACCTGTTAGAGGCGTCCGGGACGCTGGACGCCCCCACAAAAATATTCATAAAAACTTAATAAAAATAGAATAAAATATTAATTGGGCCCTGATGGAGGTATCCAGGGTCCTAGACGCCTCCACCCTCCGGAGCCCTATAAATAGAGGCCCACCCCCTCAGTTCTAGAAGAGCTTCGAAGTGATCCGATAGGCTGCCGGAGCCCAGAGGCTACGGAGTCATTTTCTAACCCGTGGGTTCTTTTGTAGGTGGAGGTTCTGCCGGCTTCTCGGGTGCTCACGCTCGCGAGAGGAAGGTCGTCTTCATCCACCGCGCTTCCACGTCGTCCCCACGCTGCCGGAGCTCCGCCGGATTTCACCATCGGCACATCCAATAAGCCAATTCTTTCCTTTTCTTCGTAGTTCTTTTACATTCATCATCTTGCATCCCCTATCCCCCTTCATAAGGGCGCCTTTTCTTATACACTTCTTACATCCATCATCTCATTTTCCTCCTACTCGAGTCCGAGAGGGGTTTAAAAGATAACACCAACCAGGTGTGTGTCTTGCCATCATTTCATTATTTTTATCGCAAGGATTTGAATACTACACCTCCATCTTTCTAATCCACTTGTCATTTGTTTGTCGTTGTTTTACAAGGGTAGCCGAGGAAAGCCCTCTCCGTCGGCCGGCCGGAGGGAGAGGAAGAAGCAACCCGCCATCTCCCGCTCTTGAGGTAGGCGCGATCACTTTCTTATTTTGGGGTCTTTCGGCCCCTGGCGATCACATCTTGTTTTCGAGGCCGCGGCGAGTCACTTCCCCAATGGCCGTTTAAATTTCTATTCTTATATTCTCTTTATATTCTGTTATATTCTGCTCATATTCTCGAGACCACGGCGAGTCATTTCCCCAATGGCCGTTTAAATTCACATACGTTATATTCTTATCTGTTTATGTTCTCGAGGCCGCGGCGAGTCACTTCCCCAATGGCCGTTTAAATTCCCGCTCTTTGTATTCTCTTTATATTCTGTCATCTTATCATCTGCTCATATTCTCGAGGCCGCGGCGAGTCACTTCCCCAATGGCCGTTTCAATTCTTATTATTTAATTTCTGCACCATTCCCGTCCCCCCGAGGCCGCGGCGAATCACTTCCCGCTATGGCCGTTTAACCCCCATATCTTGCTATATCACACTTGTCCCGCTCGCCCCGCCGGAGCAATCTCCCGTGGTGACCCCTTCTCTCTCTTCTCTTATTTCTGTGTTGCAGCAAACAAACACCAAAAAAAAAGGAGCCCGCGTGCTCCGCGTCTTCTCCGCTCTTCCCCGAACCGCGTGACGTCGCTCACATCGAGAGGAAGCTGGTGTCATGAATGTTAGTGTTGGTGTGCTACAGGCCAATTTCGGGTCGGGTAGGCCCAATAGTTGTACGATCTTGTTCATTATTAATAAAGTGGTATTTGAGCGTAAATATGTGATTGTGTATTACTTTACGATGTCCCTAGGATATGTGGTTGTAAAGTCAGTTCGAGATGGGATCTCGAATATGAGACTGACTTTACATGGACACATACCTTAAACTGTTCCTGGTTGGAGGGTAATCACTCGGGGACTTTGATTACCTATTAAACCAGTACACATGATGTGTCACTGACCAGTCTCATGGTCATTGGTGCGGGGCACCAACACATATGTGTAGGTGTATGTCCTTGGAGGATGTACATTGAACTGATCCGCTATTGGATCTTCAGATGGTTGATTATACCTAATGTCAACTGAAGATCTAATGGTCTCAGTAGCATCGTTGGTCCTTTGACCTGAGACATTGATAGGATCTTACACGAGAACTGGAATGGTTTAATTACTTGGCTAAGTAACTTTAACCATAAGTCATGAGTTGCCGAGTCATTAACCACTGCAGGATACGTGTGAAGATCATCAATGGTCAAGAGGGGATCGCTCATTGTCGGGTATATATCAGACAGTTAATGGGTCATGACATTGACGCTCCATTAAATCCCTGGCCAGGGTCGTGTGAGTTCGTTTAGAATGGACGTCATACACTATAAGGAGGTCATAGTCAAATGGCACGATCATGGGGTTTGACAGAAACCATACCCTCGATCGTACCAGACTCATAGAAGGAGCGAGGGGTTATATCGATGCGGTAACTGTGGACTTACTGGTACCAGATAGGCTGGTTTAAACCCGACGTCCTCTAGGATCACGCGGATTTGCTTGACCCAACGTTATCAAAGGTTCGGAATAAATTAAAATATTATTCGGCTCTAGTAGAAGCGAAGAATACGTTTAATTTACTTCTAATTGGGAATTAAAAGTTAATGGGCCTTAAACTAGAGTGACTATGGGCCTAGAGGATCACACACAATGGATTCTTGGGTGATGAATTATTATTATACAAATGTATGTATTATTTCCATTTAGTTCCTTTTGGAAAGGAGTGTAAATGGAGCTTAATACATATGTATAATAGTAGATAGGATATATATATAATTTCGGTCTTTTGGAGCCCTTTCAGAAATGACCAAAATTCTATATATATGGCATCCTACGTGAGCTCATTCGATTCTTCTCTTGGCTTAACCAAGCATTAAGGGTTAAGAGAGGAGGATTAGCTCCTCCCCCCTTTCCTCCCTCTTGCTCTCTCTCTCCAGAAGGTGAAAAGGTCGGGGAAGGTCTGTGCCGGGGGGTACCGTCGCTGCGCAAGGATCCGTGTGGATCATCTCTAGAGGCCGTGCAACTGTGCGACTCAGTATTCTGCATCAGGCTTAGCGGACAGCGTCGTTCTGCGTAAGGTGAAATATGCAACCCGTACTTAGGGGTTGGGGTGATTAAAACATCGATTAGAGCACAGATCTAGGATTCCATAGCACCGAGATCGGGCAAAATAATTTTTTGTTATCAGCTGCGTTGCCCGATAGTGCTGTGCGAAACCTTACAATGAAGCCCGTCTACTACGTTAGCCGAGCGTTGCAAGGGCCAAAATTCCGGTACTCATGAACTGAAAAGTTCGCCTTAGCCCTAGTTACGGCCGCTCGCAAGCCGCGTCCGGATTTCTTGGCTCACCCAATCATCGTCCTCACCGACCAGCCACTACGACAAGTCCTCCAGAACCTTGACGCGTCAGGAAGGTTGATCAAGTGGGCTATCGAGCTGGGGGAATTCGACATCAAGTTCTGTCCGAGGACCACGATCAAAGCCCAGGCCCTCGCCGACTTCTTCGTCGAATGTACGATACATGCCGAAGACTTGCCCGAACAGTCCTCGGGACCTACATGGGAGTTGTATGTTGATGGATCATCCAGCGCGGCCAGTTGCGGGGCAGGACTGGTCCTACTATCGCCAGAGGGGATAGGATTCCAGTATGCCCTCCGCTTCAACTTCCCAACCATGAATAATGTAGCTGAGTGTGAAGCATTACTCTCAGGACTGTGAATGGCCAAACACCTGGGGGCAACTAGTGTGAGGGCATACAGCAACTCTATGCTCGTCGCCAGTCAAGTCCAGGGAGAGTTCGAGGCGCGCGAAGCATCCATTATCAAGTATCTGGAGAAAGCCAAGGCCGCGGCGAAAGAATTCTCCCACTTAGAAGTGGTTCACATTCCGAGAGAAGAAAACGTCCGAGCAGACGCCCTGTCTCGTTTGACGTCTGCCACCGCAGTTTCCGGCTCCAGATCAATCTTGATAGAGGAGCTAGTAGCACCGAGCATAGAAGAACCAATGCCTCAGGTAAATGCCATTGACTATGAGTGTAACGACCCGAGAATCTGATTACCGGGAAGGCCCGATAATCTGAGACTCGAACCGCCGCCCACGAGCCGGGAGGGCTCGGAAGGGCGGCGGTTCGAGTCTCGGATTATCGGGCCTTCCCGGTAATCAGATTCTTGGGTCGTTACAACTGGTATCAGAGCAGTGGTTGTGGACGTATATAGGAATTCAAAATGTTGCAGTGATCAGAGTCCATAAGGTCCAGTTCAGTCGGCAGTTGGCATAGGGATTTGTGCTTATTTTTCACCTAGTTTCTCGCTTGAGAGCTTGAGTGTGCTGTGCGGCGCTGTGAAGGTGGTTACTGTCCGCGACTTTTGTTGCCAGCGTGGGGTCTGAGGATCGTGGTCGAGGGCTTTCTCCCTCATCGGTGGTGACCCCAGTTGTGCAGCGTTGGGTAGAGGTTGCCGACAGGTGTGTTGCTGCGGTGCTGTGTTCGAGGTGTTTTCAGTGAGGTCAGGTGGCTGGTGCAGATTGTTCGTGGTTAAGTGGCTGTGAGCGTGCTCTGAGGGAGCTGCTGTCGGTTTTGGGCCACTCCAGATCAAGGTTTATCCAGCCCCTGAGGCGCTGAGGTTGAGGTTTGAGGCGTTGGAGCGGGTGCTCTGGTCGAGAAGTGTGCTCGAGTGAGCGGAGGATCGTCTCGGTGAGCTGCTGTCTCGTCGAGCCTGGTGTTCTTGTCGTGCTCTGTGGCGTCAGAAATGACGTGTCGGTCCCAGTTATTCTTGCGGATTTCGAGGCAGGATTGGGATGTGGTGTCCCAGTAAGTCTTGCTCGTGCGCTCTTGTGTGTAAATGAGATTGTGTTCGCCTTGGTTTTGGTTTGAGATGGGAAGGTTCCGCGGTGAGTTCGGGACTCGAGGATGAGCGTTGACGATTGTCAATTTTGGCTCGTGCTGCGGCTCTTGGCGTGGCGTGTTGCATTTCGAGGAATTACAGCGGTAGTGCATCGAGAGATGCTGTGATTGTGGTCTGACGTGACACTCGCCGAGTGTGTCGGAGGCGCTGACCTGATGTGGTGATGATTTTCTCGGTGCTGGAAGGTGCTGTTCTCAGCATGCGCGAGGTTCGAGGTCAAGTCAGGCGTGGAGTTTTCCATTGGTCGAAAGTGCGATTGGTTTCTCCTTTGGCTGGAGAGAATTGTGTTCGGCTAGGATCGTCGTCTTGCATTATGTGTCCGGATTGGTTGGCCTTGTGTGCCATGAAGTCCGTGTGAGACGTGCTCGTTGTCTTGGCCAGGTGGTTGCCTGTGAGAAGTCGTGCCCATTTCCCTAGTGTGTAAGGGTGCTGGCGCTGTTCCGGAAGGACGGGTGCTGGCTGGGTGGTGTTCGCCTTCTTGGCTGTGCACGTGTGGATCAGAGTGCGCAGCGGAAGCGTGGTGGGCCCATAACCCACTGGTTCAGGATCGTGGTGTTGGTTGCTACGGGCGGATTTTCTAAGGTTGTGTTGAGCATCGGAGGATTGGTTCCTTGATGTGAAACGTGTTGTTTCCGTGCCGTTGCTCGAGATGTCGTGGTTCTTGGCACTGGCAGGATGGAGTGTTGGGGAATGTGTTGGCAAGTGTGCCGCATGAGTACCATGTTCCTGTGATGGAAGCCATGTCAGGCGTCGGTGTTAGACCCGGATGGGGTTGTTGAGGATGTCGCCTGACGGTGGTCGAGGACGTGTTGGTCAGAGTCGGTGGCTTGGTGCCCGACTTGTATTGGAGGTTGTGTCCTCGGTTGAGATCATGTTTTGAGGAAGTGATCTCTGAGAGATTTTGGGTTCCTGTTGGTAGCTGCGAGTGACTGGTAAGGCTAGTCTCGTAGTCGACCACGGTAAGATGTGTATTGCTTAGGGACCCGTGTGCATTGGCCGCAGCGTTGGCGACCAGATTGCAGTGAGATTGGCGTCAGATTGGTGGTCCTTGATAGGACGTTGGTGTCGCAATGGTTATTCTTGGTTTGGTGACCAGCGTGGGATGGTTCCCCTGCAAGTCTGAGTCTAGTGAGGTGATGACTGAAGACACCATGATCTTGTCATTTGGTTTCATCGTGCTCCCCTGAGAGGGTCGAGTTGGCGCGATGATCAAGTTCGGATGCGGTGTCCGAGAGGAGTGCATCATGAGATGTGGTAATTATCTGTGTGTGAGTCAGCGGATGGCATGCTGTGAGTTGGATCATGCTCGTTGGGCAGGTATAGGTTTCCCATTGACATGTATCTGGCGACCAGTGGATGGTCTTTCACAGACAGAAGATGCTGTTGGTTGTGCATCGTGAACGGTGAGAGCCGAGTGCGGGTGAGACCTTTGGTGGTCGTTTCTGTGATGTGCCTTTCCGGATGGGATCTGGGCTTTGTCGAAGTTTATCTTCTGACAGAGTTGGCACAGTGATACGTCTGGCTTTCAGCTTGCTAGGTGTGAGGTGATCCTTGGTGTTGAGCCGATGTTCAGGTTGCGGTCTGTCGAGATGGCTGCGTGAGCCGATGGAGGCTCTGTGTTGGTTGTTCCCTTGAGAAGGGTGTGCGACCTGTCAGCTGGTTGTGAAGTTGATGTGTGGTTTGTCTGCCGACCATAGGATGGATCGGTAGCTGTTTCTCGTGATGAGGACTGTGTCTCCTCGGTGAGCGAGTTGCTGGCAGCGGTGCCATGATTGGTTTTTGTCATGGCTGAGGTGATACCAGACTTGTGCTTTGGTGTTGTGCCTGCTCTAATGGCCGGTGTGTGCGGCATGTGGAGCGAGGTGTTGTTCGTGATGGTAGTCTGGCTGTGTCCCTCAGGATCGGTGTTTTCGTGGGAATCAAGATTTTCTGTGATGGGGCTCTGACGGCGTTGTCAGTTGGTTGAGGTGTTCTTCCCCTATGACTTGGTGCTAGTCCTGAATTTCGAGGATGAAATTCCTTTAAGGGGGAGGGCTGTAATGCCCCGGATTTTTTTCTGGATATTTTTCGTATCATTTTAGTGGGTCTCGGAGTGTATTTTATGCTTTACACGTGTTTTTCCTTGATGCGCCTTCGGAACTCTGTGCAGGGTAAACCGTGGCGTTCTCCGACTCCGTGACTGTACCACTGCGTTGTGTTCCTCCCGAGGATCGCGAAGGTAATTTTTCGTAATTTTCGTAATTTCTAGAATTTTTTAGTTTTTCTATATATACTAACCCTTTTTCTCTCTCCCCCTCTCATTCTCTCATTCTCACTCTCTCTCATCTCTTTCTCTCCCCCTCTCCCCGGGCGGCCGACGGTGGCGGAGGAGGGCGAGGCGGCGATGGCGGGAGGCGAGGAACGGGGAACGGGTCGAGGATCGAGGGACGGTGGCGCGTGGAAGCTCGACCGCGAGTTCGTGGAGCGGCGAGGGTTTCACGGCGATTTCTTCGTGGATCGGCGTCCACGGCGCGTCGAATATTCGGTGGAGGTAGGGAGATGGACCCCCAGCTCGTGCACTTCCTTTCCCACGAGTTTTGCAGGCCGTGGTGAGCCGAGCGGGCGTATTTGGGGATTTTGGGAAAAATCCATGTTTTTGGGGTTGAGCGTCGATCTGCCGTTTCATTACGTTTTTGGCGGATCCGAGGCCGTAGATGCATGCTAGGGGCCATTTGGGGGCTTCCCCCTTATTTTTCCCCTCTCCCGTGGAGGCATGGGGGCGTGAGACGATTTTTGGGTCGTTTCCCGCCGTAGCGTTCTCGGGACGGTGTGACGGTCCTTCCACTGACCGTCACAATCTGTAACGCCCCAGGGTGGGTGCATTACGTGTTATGACACCCCAAGGAGGGTGCGTCACAGGGTCCTGTTCTATCGGCAGGGCGTCCGTTGCTCTGGCGGTCTTACGATAAACCGCCAGAGAGTGTGACGCGCCTGGGTTCGACCGCTACGTCTGTTTTCATGTTTTCGGACCGTTGGGGTCATGATTCTTCTGACGCGCCTAGGTAGGACCGTCAGAGGCTGTGATGCCCCGAGGGGTGTGCGTCACAACCTATTCCGTTCTATCTTCTAACGCACTAAGCTTGGTCCGTTAGAGACTGTGACGCCTCGGGGTGGGTGCGTCATAGTCGGTGTTGCCCCTCTCGCGTGACGCTCCTGTGTTGGACCGTTAGAGTGCTGTGACGGTCTAGCCTTAGACCATTACAGCTGTGACGGCCCAAAGATAGACCGTCAGGCACTGTGTTGTGCCGAAGTGGTTCTTCGTGCTTGCCGCGATCGTTTCGCGTGGTGTAGGTTCTTGGTCGACCCGGTTGGGACCCAGTGGTCGACCTGCGGTCTCGTGAATGCCCCTGACACCCGTGGGATTCTATGTCCGTGTTTTTAGGGTGTCGGGAGGATCGTGTTACCTCGATTAGCATGCCCGTAGGTGTGGTGGGTCTGGGTGACCCCACGTGTTCCGGGCTTCCGTGTTACGCTTGATCGAGTCACCGTGTATCGGTGTGTGTGCGGTGGGGTCTCCCCCGCTTGTCGTGAGTTTTCCTGGAAGATGATTCCCGAGTGGGCCATGTGTTTGGCCTTGGACTGCGAGTCCGGTTATCAGCGTGGCGGCTTGTGCGCTACCTTGGGAATCGTGCTTCTACGTTTCTACGTGGCCGGGCGCGTGGCCCATGGACTTTGAGTCTCGTTTCTTCTTCGACCATGGTCACCTTGTGACGGTGCTAGTACGTGGGATGGTCCCCGTACTTCGTCAGGTTCGGACATTATTTTCCGTTGACTTGAGAGTCTACTCCTTTAGTGACCCTCCACTAGTCGTAGCATGCTTATGTTGGATACGGACTGAATAGATCTAGAGGGGGGGTGAATAGATCTTTCCCCCTTTTTTAAATTATAATGCAATAACCTCAAGCAAATGATTGATTTTGAGATTAATCCTGAAGTCAGATACGTTAGCAATTATAAGAAGCAACACACACCACAAGCACATCCACAAGACAGAAGGTTTTTAGGTGGTTCAGTCTCTTCCTGAGACTTACATCCACCCCTTGCTTAACTCAAGCAAGGCTTCACTATGAGAATCTCTGATCTCAACCAAAACACAGCTGACACACAGCTTGTACCTGCTGACACACAGCTTGACTCTGCTGCCTCACAGCTTGACAATAATTGTAATCAGAAATGAAAAGATGATAAGAACAGGTGATGAAAGACAGGACTGAATATTGACGTGTGTAGAAGAATAGGTGTTCAGCCTGGGACTTGATCACGCTTATGAAGAAGCCTAGACTCCCTGTTGATCTTCCAGTCAGTTGCCTTCGATTGTTCTGCTGCTGGAGATCGCACAGTCTTGAGCTAAGTCTTCCTTCTGCAGCAACGAGATTGCCTTTAACCTTTCTGCAGATTTTTGATTGGTGGAGAGCTCCTTCTTCCTCTTCTGTGTGTATCTTTCTTGGCTTCTATTCCGTACTCTCTCTCTCCTTCCTTGTTCGTGATTAGTTGCCTTATATTCTTCATACAGCTCTTTTTATTTTCAAGAATAAAGTTCTTCCCGCTCAATTTTCAGATCGAGCGCCAATCTGCTAGAAAACAGGGATCGGTTTAAATCCAATCGTTAGAACGAGTTTGACCACTTCTAAGCAAGATTGTTTCCTTGATTCCCGTGCGGAAGCTTATCTCCTGAGCAGCCCAACAACCTGCAACAACCATCTGCAGGTTTTAAGGAACCAAAACAGAATTCGGTTAGAGTTCGGTTTTGGACGATATAAAAACCCGTGGTCGACCATGACACTGTCTCTGGTCGACAACGAGCTGTGTCCAGACGGCTGTTCCATTCTGGCTGACACCTGCGTTCCCCGTGGTCGACCACAGCCTTGTCGCTGGTCGACAAGGGGCAAATATCAGGTGGCCATTGGTTCTGTCTGATGTTCTATCTTTTCCTGTGGTCGACCAGAGGTGGGGCTATGGTCGACATCCAAGGTGCTTCCAGAAGACAGATGACTTGATGCTTTTCTGGTTGAGTTCGTTGGTCGACCATAACTTCTTCAGTGGTCGACAAACAGTCTTTCACGCTTATACTGATTTGTTGATTCCACTTGGATTTCAGTGAACCTGAAATTTGCTTAACTTATAAGATTTGACTTGAAGTTCCAAATGTATATAAAAGCATATTTGTCATCATCAAATGGGCATTAATTCAATGCACTATCTTTACAAAAATAACCAAACCATTTGCTTTAAGAAATAAGATAGAACTTAGATTAGTCAAACATATCCTATTGTCATCATCAAAACCAAGGGATGCACAACATTCTCCCCCTTTTTGATGATGACAACCATGAGTCATTGTGACAAACAACAGATTATAAAATTCATTTGATATTGCATGCAAGGCTATCATAGCACAGATTTCATTCAGACAATTCGTTTGATGTGACTTTCAAAAACAATAGCACTAATTACATGAGAGACTCAAAAAAAAAAAGGATAAAGACACTGAGGACACTTAGACAAAGTAAACTTGACAATCTAGACTCACATCTAGACACACAACAACTAGACACACAATGACACATAAAGTCCTATCTCCCCCTTTGTCAACAGCAAAAAGAAGATAAAAAAAAAGAATAGTGAACCATCACGATGCAGAAAACGAGCGGTCAGGATTTAATCAGCATAACTCAAATTTTTGGAAGATATTAAAGTGTACTCCCTTTCTTTAATAGAACACTTATGGAACCTTTCCACCCTTATGCAAAGACCACCTTGTGACCAAATAGAGTGGGTATAGTGGTTCAATGAATTTGAAAGTATTGCACCAATAAATTGACTCCCCATATCCAATTTCTTTCACATGGCTCCTTGAACTTATAATATATTTCAAGAGATAATTGGACTAACTATGCTAGCTGAACAGTATTTTTAAACTTGTATTTGCATGCTATGCTTTAGGTCAACCATTTTCTCTGCCTTTGTGATGCTTTAAATTTTTCTTTTTGAATCATTTGAGAGCTGTGGTCAGGTTGATCACATGCTTTTCTATACGAGGAGACACGCTTTGTACACGCCAGAAACCCCGGCTACTTAGCATGCCTAACCATTCCACAAATGATTGGGACACACCTTTTATCCGTGAGGATATACGTTTATCAGACGCCAATATCCCCAGTTACTCAGTATGCCCAATCAATATCAGCAGAGTTAGATTGGATCTTCATGACACACTGGTCTCCCATCTATTTTTCAGCTAATTTTTTTTTTTTTTTGCTTTGAGATGGAGAACAGTAGTTTCTCAGACCTCAATCCATTGCTCTACCATGAAGGCAGAATTATGGCGTATTCCATGTACATACATGTTAAATTTAAGTTTATTTTTACTGTTCAGCACAAACACAGGTAGAGAAACAGTCTCATTACTAAAAATCATAAGTCCTCAAAATCTTGTGACAGAGTCATAGTTATGGTTTGAATTTATTGCAGTAGTACAGTTCAAATTCTCATTACTACACTCAACCTCTACTCTTAATGATTACCTTGGTGATTTTATTGTAAGATATGGTTAGGTTGTTCAATGATTTATTAAGGAATGAGTTTACACTTTTTACTCCCCCTCAATTTGTGAGTCTGTGCTGAAGATAGAAAGCAATAAGTTGGCCACAAAGAGATATAGAGACACAAGGAATAGGAAGTGTGAACAATGATGAGTGAGTAAAGCAAAACTGAGCTCAGAGTCCAAAAAGTTCAGAAGATTTCCCACCAAAGCCAGCACCCTGACTAGATCTAATTTCCCTTTTTCAGGTCCTTTGTCGACCATGGAGTGGCCTGTGGTCGACCTCTGTGCTGACACAGAACCTGCCTGTTAAGAAGACTGCGTTCTGACAAACCTGTTGTCGACCATTGGATCGCCTGTGGTCGACAGCTGCGAAGTCCCAGAGCTAACTATTTCCTGTCCTGATGCCTTGGTCGACCAGCGCCTTGTCTGTGGTCGACCACAGGAGGTAATCCGTAGAAAGACCAGGGTTCTGCAGAGCTTGCTGAAGTAGCACCCGACACAAGACTTCCAAACTCAAAAACCTGACCAGTACTAGAGACCTAGTTGACATAACTTAGACAGAAATGACAGAATCTATGCAGTGAACACATGAATATGATTATTTCAAGAATTTTCAGGAGAAATTCTACAAATTCCTAACTCCCTTCTTAGAGTTGAAAATCTGTCATTGTTAAGGGGTTTTGTGAAAATGTCTGCCAGTTGTTTTTCAGTTTCTACAAAATGAAGCATGAAATTTCCTTTGGAGACCTCATCTCTTAGAAAGTGATGACGGATTTCAATGTGTTTTGTCCTAGAGTGTTGAATGGGGTTTTTAGACAAATTAATAGCACTAGTGTTGTCACAGAAAATAGGTGCACATCCAAGATCTACATTGTAGTCTTGGAGTTGATGTTTTATCCACAAAACCTGTGTACCACAGCTCCCTACTGCGACATACTCAGCCTCAGCAGTGGAGAGTGCCACAGAATGCTGTTTTTTAGAAGCCCATGATATTAAACATCCACCTAATATTTGACAATAACCACTAGTACTCTTCCTATCAATTTTGCAACCAGCATAATCAGCATCTGAATATGAAATCAAATCTAGTTTGCAGTAAGTAGGATACCATAAACCCAATTCTTGGGTGCCGGCAATATATCGAAGGATACGCTTGACAGCCCCTAAATGTGATTCTCTAGGGCTAGACTGATATCTAGCACACATGCATACACTAAACTGAATATCTGGCCTTGAAGCAGTTAGATATAGTAGGGACCCGATCATACCTCTGTATTTCTTGGCATCTACCATGTTACCTTTTACATCAGCTTCCAATGTTGCATTTGTACCCATGGGTGACTCAATTGGTTTGCAGCTTTCCATGCCAAACTTCTTCAGCATCTCCTTTATGTACTTGGATTGATTTATGAAGTATCCTTCTCTACATTGTACGATCTGCAATCCAAGAAAAAAACTGTAAATCACCCATTAAACTCATTTCAAACTCATTGGTCATTAGATTTGCAAATTCAGTACATAATGAAGCTTCAGTGGATCCAAACACAATATCATCCACATAGATTTGCACAATTAGTATATTCTTACCTTGGGTCTTGGAGAATAATGTTTGATCAATTTTACCTCTTGTGTAGCCCTTTTTGGTGAGGAATGAACTCAGTCTGTCGTACCATGCCCTAGGAGCCTGCTTTAAACCATACAAAGCCTTATGCAGTTTAAAGACATGATTAGGAAGATCATCATTTTCAAAACCAGGGGGTTGTTCCACAAAGACTTCTTCCTTTACAATGCCATTTAGAAAGGCACTTTTTACATCTATTTGCTGTAATTTAATTCCATGGGACGCCGCAAATGCTAACAATATCCTAATGGCTTCTAACCTTGCAACTGGAGCATATGATTCTTCAAAATCAACTCCAAATTCTTGGTTATACCCCTTAGCCACCAACCGAGCCTTGTTCCTCATAACAACTCCTTCTTCATTAAGCTTATTTTTATAAACCCATTTGGTTCCAATAACAGGATGAGATGAGGGTCTGGGAACAAGTTTCCAAACCTGATTTCTTTCAAATTGATTTAATTCTTCATGCATGGCATTTATCCAAGATTCATCTCTTAAAGCTTCCTCTACATTTTTAGGCTCAACTTGAGATACAAGGGCTAGCTGATCTAATTCATCAACTGTTTTAAGCTGAGATCTAGTTTTCCTCGGTTCATTAATTCCTCCAATGATGTTATCTAGAGGATGATCTCTGAGAAATCTCAGATTTTCAGAATTGTTACCTGGGCTGATCTCTCCTTCGGGTTGATCATTGGAATCACCTTGCTTTGGTTCTGCTTCAGTCTCCATTGGTTCCTCTTTGCCTTCCAGAAATTCCCCATCTTCTTCTTCCTTGCAAACCTGTTCATTTTTGCCAAAATCATTGATTTCATCAAATGAAATATGAGGGGATTCTTCAACAACTTGATCTTTGGTGTTAAAGACCCTATAGGCTCTTGATCGGTCCGAATAGCCCAAGAATATTCCTGGATCACTCTTCGGTTCAAATTTGTCCAAGGCCCTTTTATCATTGTTATGGATAAAGCATTTTGACCCGAAAATTCTAAAATGAGCTAGGGATGGTTTCTTACCTTTGAACATTTCATATGGTGTATTTTCACTAGCCGGTCTTACCATTGCTCGGTTTACAATGTAACATGCTGTGTTGACTGCCTCTGCCCAAAATCTCCTTGTAAGTTTAGCTTCAACCAGCATGGTTCTAGCCATCTCGACAAGAGTGCGGTTCCTTCTCTCCACAACTCCATTTTGTTCTGGAGTCCTTGGTGAGGAAAATCTGTGGGTTATGCCCTTGTTTCTGCAGAATAAGTCAAAGTCAGAATTTTCAAACTCTCCCCCATGGTCAGATATGATTGTACACACTTTGGACTTGCCATCCTGCTTCATTCTTTTGTAGAATTCCTGAAACTCAGAAAAAGCATCACTTTTATGAGATAGAAATATTACCCATGTGAATCTAGAGAAATCATCAACTAGTACATAACCGTACCTCTTACCACTAAGACTAGCAGTTCTTGTTGGGCCAAAAAGGTCCATGTGCACAAGTTCTAGTGGTCTAGAAGATTGACTTTCAGTTCTACCTTTGAATGATTTTCTTGTTTGCTTACCTTAGGTACATGATTCACATACTTTGACATTTTGAGCAAACGAAATTTCAGGCAAACCAAGAACCATCTTATTCTTCACAAGTTTATGCAACACCCTATAGCTAACATGCCCTAGCCTTCGGTGCCACAGCCAGGTCAGGTCCTCTTTCTTGGCGGTTAGGCACAGGTTGGAGTGGGCTGGATCATCCAAGTCTATTATGTAGACATTGTTTACTCTCTGGCCCATAAACTTGACTGTTTCTGAATTTGGTTCAATAATCTTGCAGATCTTGGAGTCAAATATTACTTTATGGCCTTTGTCGCAAAGCTGACTGATGCTCAGCAAATTATATTCCAGTCCATCTACCAGCAGTACATTTTCAATACAGTTAGAGGAGTTCTTACCTATTTTACCTGTCCCAATGATCTTACCTTTGTTATTTCCTCCAAAGGTCACATAGCCTCCATCTTTTGAGCTTAGGTGGAAGAACTTGGTCTTGTCTCCCGTCATGTGTCTTGAGCAACCACTATCTAAGTACCACTTATTGTGCATGGCTGCCAGACATTCCTGCATCATGAATTACACAGAAATTTTTGGACCCCAATGATACCCGGGTCCAAGGTACCTTGTAAAATTATGAAATTGCTGTAACAATCCTTTGGGAACCCAGATTTTGTTAGAGCATTTTAATTTTTCGTTTCTGAACTTGTTCAGATTGGGTGGCTTTTGTTCTAATGTTTCTTTAATCTGAATCCACCTTTTTGATTTCCAATTTTCATTTTGTTTCACCTGAGAAAATCTGTGGTTTCTGTTTGCGTGTCTGGTCGTGGTCGACATCTGGTGTGTCTGTGGTCGACCATCGCTTTTCCAGAAGCTAGCGCTTGTTCTGGCAGTTCCTCTGGTCGACATCTGGTATGCCTGTGGTCGACCACTGCTTCTCCAGACGCCAGCGCCTGTTCTGGCAGATCCTCTGGTCGACAGAGGAGGGGTCGGTTGTCGACCAGCCTGTCTCCAGACACCTTGTTTTTCAGATTTATGTCTTTTAACTTGATTTAGTGCTTGGTTTGTTTGGTTATTTCTGTGAATTTGAGTTTCTTGTCTATTATTTTTAAGCTTATGTTGATTGACTTTTTTCTCTTTAATGTTTCTCTCTTCCTTGGTGACATTATTCCTTTTGGAGGAGCATTCAGCTACATCCTCTTGTTTGTTTTGATATAGATTGATTAAGGGCCCTTTTCCTTTTGAGTCAGCAGTCCCAGTTATGGTTTTTGTTTGGAATTCCTTTTTAGCCGTAGGATTGTATCCTAACCCTTCTTTTTGAAAGTTTACTTTTATTCCCAAGACAGCATTTAAGTTTTCTTGACCTTTAGTCATTTTTTCCAAGGTTTCCTGTTTGTTTTTCAGTTCACTCTGGATTCTTTCTATTTCTTCCAGAAGTTTACAATTTTCCTCCTTGAGTGAGTTGTTTCTTTCTTGAGTTTCCTTAGTTTGTTGTTCACTTTCTTGAGTCTTTAATTTTACCTCATCAATTGTGTTTTTCAGTGACTCATTTTCTTCTAACAGCCCTTTGACAGTTTCTTCATCTGTCTCGTATTGTTTCAGCTTATTTTTCAAGGTGGTGATTTCTAATTCTAGTTCAGTTCTGTTGACAAATGGGATGCTGTCATTGTTGACCTGATTAAGTTTTTTCTTCAAACGTTTATTTTCCTTTCTTATTCTTTCATAAGTATCAAGCAATTCTGAATATACTGCTTCCCAATCCGAACTAGAGAAGTCTTGAAATGGGGAACTTACCTCAAGATCACTGTTGTCTCCCTTGGCCATCAGACAGAGCTTTCCTTCTTCTTCCTCGGAAGTTGTTTCCTCTTCACTGCTCTCTTCCTCCTCACTCCAAGTGCTAATCATCGCCTTGGGTTTCTTGCCTTTCCACTTGAAGCTTGATTTCTTAGGAGCTTCTGGACATTCAGCCTTCATATGTCCAGGCTGCCTGCAATTGTAGCAAATGAGTTTGTTAGAAGGAGCCTTATGTTTATCAGATTTAAACTGGGATGACTTCCTTACCATGCCCTTTGGATTTCTGAATCCTTTACCTTCCTTCCGCAGGAATTTTTTAAATTTTCTTGTAAGCATGGCTAGCTCACCAGATTCTTCACCTGAGCTAGATGAGTCATCATTGTCAGACACCTCAGAGGTGCTTGTTTTAGTCTTTAGGGCAAGTTGCTTCTTTTTCTTGCCCTCATCTTCCTTTCTCTTCAGATTGACCTCATAGGCCATCAGGGATCCTACTAACTCATCCACTGTCATTGTTGTGAGATCCTTTGAGTCCTCAATGACTGTGGCCTTGGTATGCCACATCGATGTGAGAGACCTTAAAATCTTCCTCACTAATTCCTGCTCTTTGTATGTCTTCCCTAAGCTCTTCAAGCCATTAGTCAGTTGTACTAATCTGGCATACATCTCAGAAATACTTTCATCATTTTTCATCCTAAACATTTCATATTCTGAGACTAGCATATTTGCTTTTGTCTCTCTTACCTCGGAAGTACCTTCGTAGATTACCTTTAGACGATCCCACATTTCTTTGGCTGTTGCGCATTGGGAAACTCTTGAGAATTCTGTGGGGTGTAGTGAGCACTGCATCACGTTCATGGCTCCCCAGTTGACAGTTGATTTCCTGACCTGTTCTCTGGTCCAGGTTTCTTCATCTTCCGGTAGCTCAAAAGGTCCGCGGCTCACTACCCTCCACATCTCGTGGTCTTGCGCACGTAAGAACACCTGCATACGATTTTTCCAATAAGAATAATCAGTTCCATCAAAATATGGAGGTCTAGTTACAGAGTGCCCCTCAGCTATGAGGCTTTTAGAATTCAGTCCGCCCGATCTCTCCTGGTTGTTAGACCACATATCTGGAGAACCAAGCTCTGATACCACGTGTTGGATACGGACTGAATAGATCTAGAGGGGGGGTGAATAGATCTTTCCCCCTTTTTTAAATTATAATGCAATAACCTTAAGCAAATGATTGATTTTGAGATTAATCCTGAAGTCAGATACGTTAGCAATTATAAGGAGCAACACACACCACAAGCACATCCACAAGACAGAAGGTTTTTAGGTGGTTCAGTCTCTTCCTGAGACTTACATCCACCCCTTGCTTAACTCAAGCAAGGCTTCACTATGAGAATCTCTGATCTCAACCAAAACACAGCTGACACACAGCTTGTACCTGCTGACACACAGCTTGACTCTGCTGCCTCACAGCTTGACAATAATTATAATCAGAAATGAAAAGATGATAAGAACAGGTGATGAAAGACAGGACTGAATATTGACGTGTGTAGAAGAATAGGTGTTCAGCCTGGGACTTGATCACGCTTATGAAGAAGCCTAGACTCCCTGTTGATCTTCCAGTCAGTTGCCTTCGATTGTTCTGCTGCTGGAGATCGCACAGTCTTGAGCTAAGTCTTCCTTCTGCAGCAACGAGATTGCCTTTAACCTTTCTGCAGATTTTTGATTGGTGGAGAGCTCCTTCTTCCTCTTCTGTGTGTATCTTTCTTGGCTTCTATTCCGTGCTCTCTCTCTCCTTCCTTGTTCGTGATTAGTTGCCTTATATTCTTCATACAGCTCTTTTTATTTTCAAGAATAAAGTTCTTCCCGCTCAATTTTCAGATCGAGCGCCAATCTGCTAGAAAACAGGGATCGGTTTAAATCCAATCGTTAGAACGAGTTTGACCACTTCTAAGCAAGATTGTTTCCTTGATTCCCGTGCGGAAGCTTATCTCCTGAGCAGCCCAACAACCTGCAACAACCATCTGCAGGTTTTAAGGAACCAAAACAGAATTCGGTTAGAGTTCGGTTTTGGACGATATAAAAACCCGTGGTCGACCATGACACTGTCTCTGGTCGACAACGAGCTGTGTCCAGACGGCTGTTCCATTCTGGCTGACACCTGCGTTCCCCGTGGTCGACCACAGCCTTGTCGCTGGTCGACAAGGGGCAAATATCAGGTGGCCATTGGTTCTGTCTGATGTTCTGTCTTTTCCTGTGGTCGACCAGAGGTGGGGCTATGGTCGACATCCAAGGTGCTTCCAGAAGACAGATGACTTGATGCTTTTCTGGTTGAGTTCGTTGGTCGACCATAACTTCTTCAGTGGTCGACAAACAGTCTTTCACGCTTATACTGATTTGTTGATTCCACTTGGATTTCAGTGAACCTGAAATTTGCTTAACTTATAAGATTTGACTTGAAGTTCCAAATGTATATAAAAGCATATTTGTCATCATCAAATGGGCATTAATTCAATGCACTATCTTTACAAAAATAACCAAACCATTTGCTTTAAGAAACAAGATAGAACTTAGATTAGTCAAACATATCCTATTGTCATCATCAAAACCAAGGGATGCACAACAGCTTACACGTTTAGTGGTCCCACCAGAGAGTGGTGGAGAGGCTACCCTGAGGACGGTTTTAGACTGGTTTCCGTCGGGCCCCACGTCTTGCTGCCAGAGTCCGGATGAGGGGAAAACTAATTAGAGGGCCAGACCATGGACACACGGTCTGTGTGTGCACACGTTGTTGGGGGCGGTTGGACCCACGCTGATGGGCGTGACCCCAACTAGTCACTTATTTTATGGTTACTTGTACGGTGTCTCAGTTCCTGCTGGGCCGGTGGGAGACACCTAAGGCACGGACTAAGACGTCAGTGGACGTATTCGGCCTTGCTTCTAGTGGGAGGTACTCCTGTCGAGTCGGGAGTGATAGACTGTCAGTCTCTGTGACTTCGACCTGCGGGTTTTTAGTCGTGTTGACCGTTGAGTTCCGGGTGTTTTCACCGTGGCGCATGTGTCGATTTTCGTGCCGTGAGACTAGTGCTAGTAGCTTTACCGAGATTACGTCTTGTTGGTGCGGTGCCCGCGATCGGGTGGTCAGGGTTACACCTTGGATAGCGTGTCCAGCTTGGCCTTGTTCTGGGAGACAGGCCTCTACGGCGGGGTTGCCGTGGGGTTTTACTTCGGTAAGTGGTGCTGGTATGGTCCAGTTCCGGACTGTGAGATCAGAACTTCTCTTTCTGCTTGACCGGTACAGTAGGAGTAGTTGTAGTGCCGAGTTTTGACCAGCCACCGGGTTTACTATTCCTGCTGTTACTGTTGCTCTTGTAGTTACAGCTTTCTGTGCCACCGTTGTTCTCAGTTGGGGTTCCACGGGATCCCTACTGGGCTAGTGACAGGAGGCTCACATCTGCTTTTCAGGTGTGGCGGTTCTTCCTCGTGGTTCGAGGATGCTATTCAGAGGTTCTTAGTTGCCAGCTCGCCGGGCCGAGTGGTCACTCGGCATGTGGTACGTTTTACTACTTTAGACTGTACTTTCTGTTGGACTGGACTCTGTTGTAGTAGTTGTTGTTTATTTATTTCTGTTAATTGTTGAATTGTCCTGTTTTATTTCCTATTTCTTTGTGCCTCTACACTCCTTTTAGCCCTTCCGAGCCCTCCCGGCTAGTGGGCGGCGGTTCGAGTCTCGGGTTATCGGGCCTTCCCGGTAATCAGATTCTCGGGTCGTTACAATGAGCCTTCCTGGATGGATCCCATATTGGACTTTCTCCTGCGACAACAACACCCAAGCGACCGCATCGAAGCCCGCTGCACGCGTGCATGAGCGACTAACTTCACGGTGGTAAATCATCGACTGTATCGCCGATCCCTCTCAGTACCACTCCTAAAATGCCTATTCCCCACGGAAGCCAATCAGGCAATTCAGGAGGTTCACGAAGGGATCTGTGGAAGCCACGTGGGGGGGCGAGCATTGGCACGGACACTGATCCGGCAAGGGTACTGGTGGCCTACTTTGCAAAGAGATTGCCTCGAGTACGTCCGGAGGTGCCATCAGTGCCAGAAATTCTCCAACCTGCACCACCAACCGGCGACGCAACTGCACACCCTGATGGAGCCTCGCCCATTTGCTCGGTGGAGGGTGGACATATTGGGTCCCTTCCTCGAGGCACAAGGGAGGAAGAAATTTCTCATAGTCTCTATTGACTATTTCACCAAATGGGTCGAGGCTGAACCATTAGGAAAGATCACAAGCGAAGTAACGTGGAAGTTCGTTTTATGAAACATCATCTGCAGGTTTGGGATCCCAAGAGTTCTCACAACTGACACCGACATGCAATTCGCGAGCACCGCCTTCCAGGAGAAATGCTCGGAATTGGAGATCTGGAATCACTATGCTTCAGTGGGGCACCCTCAAGCCAATGGACTGGTGGAAAACGCCAACAGAACGCTCCTCCATGGCATCAAGACCTGACTGGACCAAGCAGGCGACTCATGGGTCGACTCGATTCTGAGCATCCTGTGGGCCCATAGGACCACCGCCAGAGCCACTACGGGTGAAACGCCTTTCCACCTCACATACGGGAAGGAGGCAGTGGTCCCAGTGGAAATATGCAACCCCTCGCTGCGAGTGGGACACTTCGATGAGGCCAGAAACAACCAAGCATTATGAGAAAACTTGGACCTACTCGAAGAAGATAGTGCAAACGCCCATGTAAAGCTCGTGGCTTATCAACAAAAGCTGGCCCAGTACTACAACGCTCGAGTCAAGGAACGCCATTTCTTCCCTGAAGATTTGGTACTACGGCGAGCAAGCGTGGCAGACCCCAGAGGAGCCGTCGGAAAGCTCGCACGAAACTGAGAAGGCCCATACAGGGTAACTGAAGTACTCAGCAAAGGGGCATACAGACTGTCGACGTTGGGGGGGTAGGAGGTACCCAGGACATGGAATTCTGTGAATCTCAGGAAGTTCTTCCAGTAAAGCGTCACCAGCGGTATTCAACCAAGGTAACCTAAGGGTTCCCTAAAGACGAGCACTGCTCCCCTTGAAAATGATCAGGTAACCTACACTTCCCTAGAGGTGAGCACTACTCCCCTTGAAAATGATCAGGTAACCTACGGGTTTCCTAGAGGCGAGCACCGCTCCCTTAAAAATGACAAGGTAACCTACGGGTTTCCTAGAGGCGAGCACGGCTCCCCTTGAGAATGACAAGGTAACCTATGGGTTCCCTAGAGGCGAGCACTGCTCCCCTTGAAAATAATTAGGTAACCTACGAGTTCCCTAGGGGTGAGTGCCGCTCCCCTCAAAAATGATGGCAGCAAGTAAACAGAAGACAGAAACACTGCGAGGCATGCACATAGAAAAGCCACTCAAGGGCACGTAGAAGTCTTCCATTAAAAGGTACACATCGATGTAGATCCAAACTAGATAATTTTATTTCTTTAGTAAGAATACAAGCTGCCAAAATCCCAAAGCACCGCTCTCGCACAGCCGTCGTGCAGGCACACAAGAAAGCGAGGTTTTGGAAGTAAGATCTCATCCCCAGCCCCTCGTGGCGATAACAGACGACCGCTCCTCGGCCTGCTTGTTCTGAGGAAGCGGACCGACAGAAGAAGCTGTCTATGCCAGAGAAGAGGGATGAACTTTCTACGCCCGAAAACCGCACCTAGCATCCCTTTTGATCCGTGGAAGCGGACCAACTAGGGACACCGCTGGCGAAGAGGCCGGCACCAGGAGAGAAGACTGGTTGACCCGTCCATCCCTGGTTGACGGCCCGGGGGGCAGTGGTGCAACAAGGCCCACGCATTATGGAGGCCGACGCAGCACGCTGGCCATGTCTGCAAACTGGCAAGCAAGTCCTACTGCCCCGTCTACCATCATCTTCGGGCAGAGAAGCGCTCCCCTTAGCTCGGGAGGATACCTCGTCACACACCTGCAGGCCAAGAAGCACAAAGGGAAGCAATCGCGGCCATGCAATAAGAAGACATCGAGAAGAAGGAAAGATTTTATTTAGAAGCAGAGGGGGTAAATACAAAGGTATCATCCGTCCCCTTAAGGACGGAACCTGTCCGGCTCCAGAAGCCGAACCCCCCTGCCAGCATACAAGCGGTTGACCTTATCCAAGGCCTCCCGCCAACCGTCCAAGTACCCGTTCCGGTATTCCTCGGAGACGGGACCATTTGCTCCTGGCTCCGGCCACGGCCACCACGGAGCCGACGGAGGCGCCCTCCGAAGGATCAGGGGTTGGCGAGGAGCCTGCAAAGTGTCGTCATCCGACGAGGTACCAGACTCTTCCGACGACATCCTATAGGGCCTCCTCCCTTGAAGCCTTTGCACTAGGAGGCAAAGACGGAGTTCAATATTTATAGGGAGGGATGAAGGTCCCGGAAGGCCAAAGGACTCCTACCGCCTTTTCAAAAAATGTAGAATCCAAAGCGACGGATCCCGAAAGTCGCGCCCCTCCAGGGTAATCCTTGAAGCCACAGTTTCGTATCCCTAGGAGATTTCATTGCAATTAGAGGAAAAGAAGATGCAGGACAAAGATTTTGGCTAAAATCTTCGTTTCCAAGATCAGAAGTTTACAAATAGAAGGGCGACTGCCCTATCAGAACAAAGAAAGTACGAAAAGAAGAAATAAGAGGGCGCCCCTTCAAGGGTCCACTCCAGCAACAACATCACGTGACCCGGCCTCCTCGAGCTCACGTGCCACGGAAGTCCCCGGGGGGGGGGGCATGTCTTCAGCCAGATCCACCACGTGTTCCTTCGTGGTTGGGGCGTCAACAGGTGCTCGCTCACCAGCGCTCGACCCCGGCACATGCTCCCCAGTCTCAACTCCCACTTCACCAGCCTCCTCCTCGCCGTCACTGGCCTCGGGGCCATAAGGTGATGAAGGAGGAGGGAGGGAAGGCACCGAGGCACCAAGGACCCCGGACGTGGCCACAACGGCAGTCACCCAACCTTCCCGGAAGCCACAATCGCGTGCCGGCCCGAAGAATTCCAGAGCCACTGCAGTCAACTCGTCCCGGTAGGCCGGTGAGGAGCGAAAGTTCTCCACTGCCTCCTCACCAGCAGCGGACGCCAATGAGCGCAACTCAGCAAGCTGCACCTTTACGTCCTCCGCTCGAGCTTCAGCAACTTGGACCTGCGCCGCCAGCTTCACTGCGCGGGCTTCGGCCGCCTCGAATTGAGCACGAAAGAAGTCATGGTCCCATTCCATCCCGGCGAGGACCCGCTCCAGCTGCCTCACCTGATCGCGAAGCCCAAAGTTCTTGGCCTCGGACATCTTCAGACGCCTGTCCAACACCTCGCAATTGGCCGACAGCTCCACCTGAATAGTCTAGTTGGCCTCCAGCTCCCGGGCGAGGCCACCAAAGTTGTGCCTCCACAAGCCGAAGGCCCCAAGGATCGAGCACACGCTCCTCGTAGCCAAGCTATCAACTCCTCTTCGGTCCATGGACCTAGCACACCGGAGCTCCCGTGCCACCGAATGCTCCTACTCATGAGGTCCACAACCGTCGCGATTCCCGCCTGACCGAATGTAGCGTCTTCGGGTGGCGAGAACTGGGCGCTCGATGGGATCTCTGGCGGTGGAGGATAATCAGCATCGTCAGCAACATGAGCTTTGCCCTTGTCGCGCCCCTCTCCCATGGGGGCAGGCACGGGCGAGGAAACTATTGACCCTCCAGTCGGCGACGGCGGAGGGACCTCAGGAGGAGGTACCTCGGGCGACGGCGGTTGCGGAGCCCGACTTCGAGCCGGAGCAGAGACTCTGCCCCTCTTCCTCGAGCGACGCTGGCTGTCCAGCGCCGCCAGCTCCTCCACAGTCAATGAAACTCGACCACCACCGGCCATGGTGGACTCCTCCCCAGCGACGCTAGCGGATCCTTCGGAGGTATCTCTCCGAGCGCTGGATCCAGCGCTGGCTGCAGAAGCGACTGCCGAGCTTACAAGGGGAACACTCGTAGGAATTGGATATGCAGCCTCCCTGGGAAAAATGCGACCTCAGCTTGAGGGGTGACGACTGTCACCTGGCCGACCCCCGGCTCAACGCGGTCCATAGGACCAGGGGCACGTCGCGGCAGCCGCACCACCTCGTAGCTCCACGTCGGTACTTCAGGCGCCCCTGAAATTAGATCAAGCCTAGTTAGTACAGTTCGCCACCAATACAGCCTGAGGAGGATTCAAGATCAGTACCCTGTGGTAATGGGGGACTCAACTCCAGCTCCCGGAGCAACCCCAGAGTTAGCTCAAAGTCAGCGTTGGCAAGGGGAAATCGGAGGACAGCGCCTATCTTCCTACCATCTTCGGCATTGGCCGGGGGCTTCTTGTCGGCCCAGACAGGACGGATGCCCATGTGCCTCCAACAGCCGGAGGAATCACGGTCACTCGATTTGGTGATATACACATAACGCTGCGACCAACCCTTGGGGTTAGCTGCGGCAGCGGAAACCCGGATGATGTTGCGACCAGACCGAGCCTTGAAATACATGTAGGCCGTATCGGCCGGACACCTCTATAGGTAATAAAATTGGCGGAAGAGATGAACGCTGGGCTCCACCAACATTTGCCGACACGCGAAGACAAATCCACAGAGGATGTAGTAAGAGTTAGGGGATAACTCCCCTGGATGCCGGCCATAATGATGGATGACAGAAGCAATGAAAGGATGAATGGGAAGATAGAAGCCTGCCTGGAAAGATGCCACCGGGACCATAATACCCCCCAGAGGCAGGCTTAGTTGATCATCCTCAACGGTCGGGAAGATAATGTCGAACTCAGGGGGAATCTGAAAAGCTTCCCGCAGCCCTCGAACCACTCTGTACGCGATTAACGACGGGGAGTGGGGTCGATTAGCACCGGCACCCGAAGTGCTCGGGGCGCTGCCACGACCAGGATCCACTTCTTCGACAGAAGATGTGGGACTAATATGAAGGGTTCTCCTACGAGGAGGCATGACTACGAGGGCTTGAAAAACGTAAAGGGGGGGGAGAACCCTCACCAGGCGGAGGAAGAAGAAACCTGCGACGAGCACGGCAACCAACAGGACGTGGATGGAGTCTTTGGGGGAAACCCCATGATGACCCTTATAACCGCCCACGACAGACCGACGCTTCCAAGCGGTAGGGCAGGTGGAAAGGCACCCGTCGCTGTCGTGGTACGGTCACCAACGCTAGACGCCTGTTCGGAGCCCGTGCTCCTAGACAAAACAAGACCTATGTCATGATTACAGAAGTGGCGCCTGCCACCGCCAGAGGTGCCTTGCGCGCCAAGCATGCCGCCGGAACCGTCGATGCTCACGTTACAAGAAGATCGACTTCGAACCCCACACTCCGACAGATCCTCTCCTGTTCGACTCTCAGCCCCCTGTAAAGTGCTTGGCAACTGAGAATAGGGGGGAAGTGAGAAGGGTAAATCAGGTTTGGCCCAGAAGCGGCCTAATACCGAGGGGTTCAAACCGACCCCGCTTCTACAGCATGCCCAAGTGATGCCCAGCAGTTATGGCCTATCAAGGTGCGGCCCAATCCGGCTTGGCATCAGATTCTACAGCGCGCAAAAGCTACGGCCCAAGCGCAGTGATCGCCGGAAGACTCTCCGAGAAAAATGACCGACCGTTACCCCCCATGACGTCGATCTTAACCCCATAACAGGCGGGCACATCCCACGAACACCGTAAGACTCGTCCCAGGACCAACCGACGCCGGGGTAATCGCCCTCCAACGGGAAACTCCTGCCACTATAGCGGGGAAACGTTATTCCCCCACCTACGCCTTTCCCTATCAAGGGATAAGGCTCCTCGCTCCAAGACAACCACTATAAGAAGGACGTTGACAGAGAAGAGAGGCACGGTGGATCATTCTGCCAAACCGCTACACGAGAGAATAGAGCCACTAGCCCTGCTACACAGAGAGAAGGAAGTAACTACAGTCCACACTCGAAGGAAGTTCCCCTCCGGCGACCTTACCACCCAGCGGTTAGATTCTTACAAGATCGCAGCATAGTCACCAGGCCCCCTCGAGTGACTGTAGGGGGGAGAGGCCCTCCGATGGTCAAGTCCTGAGTCCCACAAGATGACAAAAATGAATATTTAATACTTTTTTAAAGATGCTTATACCTAGTTGGGTAACTTTCACTTTATAGAGGTCCCCTTGACAGTGGAAATTTGGTTTCTAATATGGAATCAAAGTCTTAGGTAGCCACCCCCGTGGTCACGTTAGGCTCAGGTGGCGGACATGGCCGATTCTCTACTTAGGAGACCCCTTTGGGAGGTGCATCGATGATGTTTCAAGTGGGGTCAGGAGCATGGCCTTAGAGATAGTCATTCGGGAGAACAAACCCTCCATGAGTGACTCCCTCTTGGCCTCCACGTGCGGGGACCATCAGGTCGACGCCAGGAGTTGTCCCCAGTGGCAATGGGATACCTAGATGTTGGGATATTTGAGATATCAGAGATATCATGCCCTTCATTGGGGAGAGTGAGGCAATCGTCTTGGTGAGTCAAACAACCTCTTGAAAGTTGCTCTACTCGATCAGCTGCCATGGGGAGAGAGAGTTTGCCTTAGGGTAATGGGGTCCCATTAGTTGGGTTAAGACTTGGCTTAACCTCGTTCGCACCATTGTTTACCCAAGATTGGGTGACTAGAGCTCTCATGGCTATTGTTCCCTAAGATGGCGCTAGTGATGTAGCCGAGTTCTCGTAGTCAACTAGGGAATTGTAGCGGACAACATCTGAAGTCTAGGTGAAGGATGAGGGTGGTTTGAATCCTACAAGACCATAGTCACCCCTTGAGTGACTTGGACAAAGGCCATAGTCAAGTCAATCTGAGTCCCACAAGATGATAAGAATGAGTATATAATGGTTTTTTCAAGATGCCTGTAATTGGTTGGACAATCTTTGTCTTATAGAGGGTCTCCTCAAACGTGGAAACCTAGTTTAGGGCAACTATGTTGTGTGATAAAAATTCACAAAAATTTACTTTCATTGTGGACTTATATGTAAGAACTTAGCAATGTGTCTCTAGACTCTCTATGTCCCAAGCCTTGCTAATTCTATGTGGACCAGTGGAGGCAAAGAGTACGGGAAAACTACACACCCCTATGCATTACTCGTTACATAATTAATGGCACGAGTCCCCTGCCATTGCCTAGATTCACCAATAGTTTGGGAGAAAGAGAGCATCCATGCTCAATATAGTGGGATAAGATCGATGGACCAAGGTTCAAATTTTTGCAGAGAAATTCGAAATTTACTGCTCTGAATGCAATAAGCACCATACGGATTGTGCCCTCCACTCTAGTGGTACCCTGTTAAATGGGTACCCTATTAAATTCTTAATTTTTATGTATAATCCCCCATATAGAATGTACCCTGTTAAATGTGCCCATCTATGTCACACATGTGTCATTACGCATGGGAGGCACAATCTAGAACAAAATAATTTGCCCGACAAATTATTTACATGCTTCAGAGAGCTTTACATGCTCGAGAGATCTCTAGAGCATGCTGTGCTTTGTTGCTGTAGTTGAATTCAAGTTAAAATGAAGTTTTGGAAATCAGGCTTAAAGGAAAAGAAAACCTTCACGAAGAAAAAGTTGTCCAAAGTCTAGTGCAAAGGAACAAAAGTCTAACGATATAGCCAAGTTGACTAAGGAAATGAGAAATGTTCGTGGAACAGTGAACATTCAATCGGAAAGGATTGACAGGCTATTGAGCATAGTACATATATTTGAGAAGAAACACTTTGAAGTTGATACCTCCGTTGAAGTCTCCGTTACAAACAAGACTAAGGTCGCATTTGATTTAGTTTTGCGAAGAGATTTTAATGATTGAAATCTTTGACACCTTCACAAGTCAAATCAAATATTTTGAAACACCTCGACTTATGTGAGAATTTGAATTTTATTTATTGGAGAGAGATAGGCTTAAAGAACTCCCCGCGGATAATCTTGAAAAACGGGTGGAAGAGAGTTTTTTGAGTGGATCGTGCAGATTATGATGATTAATTTATTATCTTATCCCTCTTTTTATCGTGTGGGCGACAACAATAGAGGATGTCATTGTCATTTTACCAATGGCACATGCGACGACATATTTGTACTTTGCAAAAATGTTGTGACGCAAATGGCACAGGTGACGTGAAATCGCAATGACCTCTGCAGTTTCAAATGAAAATTTATAATTTTAATAAAATCACTGCCAAATCTCTTACAAGCAGCACAGTGTACAATTGAGGGATTTTTGATAATCCATCCAAACTATAAGTCAAACCAATCGTGACCTAAGAGAATGAGAGAGAAAGAGAGAGGTGTGGTTGGGGGTGAGGCGCTAGCATGGGAGATTAATGAACCCCTTCTCGAGTGTGGGGTCAACCTCTCTCTCTATATAATCTATACTCTATCTCTATACTAGAATTTTTACATTTTAATTCACGTAAAATGTCATATATATTTAATTTTAAACAAGGGTAATTTCATCATTTTATTTTCTCCATTTTATTTTGACGGAATATTCCACGAATGTTCATTCCCCTCGGATGGTTGTTAATTGGATTGGACTTACTTCTAAACAAAATAATTAAGTTTCTCGAAGTCAAGACTAATTAAATAGTTAACTAACTATAGGGATTAAAATTAAAACTAAATATGACATATTTCATAGGCAATGGCAACAACGCTCTGTCGATCTGTATTATTGTTCTCATTGTTCCATGTAATTAATCTTAGAATCGGAAAAAAAAGGAAAATTATCTGTTTGATGTTTGGAAGAAACACACTCGATCCGACACCCCATCAAGTAATTGTTTTGTTATCAAAACTCAGCTCACCCCTCCACTCGATTCCCATCTACTGTAGTAGGGAAAATATCAAAATTTGACATTTGCTTTTGGAATAATTGATATTAGTACTATTTTTATGCATAATTGTTATTAGAAAATTGGCATCTCCGTTGTCGATTGCAGTCACATGACGTGTGTACCCGCTATAAAGTATTTATTTTTATTATAATATGTGATGTGCTTAATTTAATTAAACAGTTTTAATTTGAGTTTGTTTTAATTATAAAGCTATCAAGCCCTTGTTTGGTAATTAAATTTCAGATGAGGTGCACTGAAGAAATTGGACGTGTTTTCATCGCCCTTGTTTGCCCTCCCTCACCGTGAAGGGTGAGATTAATTTCGGAATTTTCAAATCCTTGCCAAGGTGGGCAACCTGGCGTCCAAGTTTATACATAGTATTAGCCCGAAAAATAAGTTAATTTGAAAAGTACCACTTTATTTTATATGAGTCACTATTCTTAATTAATTTGGCTATCATTGTTTTGAGGTTACCATTCTGATTAACACCTATCTCTAGATGGTAAGTATGGACAATGAATAGTCAATTCTGAGGTCAAAATCTTTAGCAACGTAAAAAAATTATATTTGTGATAATAATGAACGAGTGTTGAAAGATGAAATTTAAATGTTGTTGATAATAAAGTCAGGGTGTTTACGCATATGAGTGTGTAATAATGAACGAGTGGGAGCTTATTTGTTTGATCGTACGATCAGATGATCGAGATAAACGTGTCAAAAAAAGTAAAATAATGTTATACGATAACTTATGATGTTAGGCGTTAACATGGGACTGTCAACGGCTTGGGTCGACTCGAGAGACCTGACTTAATTTTGGATCAAGTTATAAGATCTTTTTCGGGCCGTATGGATCAAGTTATAAGATCAAGTTATGATGTTAGGCGTTAACATGGGACTGTCAACGGCTTGGGTTTTGACTTTTCTATTTTTTAAAAAATAGAAATAAACTTCTAGATGTTCAGATTTTTGAGATTTTAAAATGTTATTTTCTTCAATATCTCTCTACAATTGAAAATCAACTTTTGAAAAATTTGATGTGATTGGTGTTCATTTATTTTAATTTTGAAAGCGAAAATTTTCAAGATCAAAAAATAAATATTACAAACCGAGACCTTAATTAGAATCGAGTTGTCAATGTGCAGGGTTAACACCTGAGTTGGCAATGGTAGAAATCATACATATATATATCTCAGTTGGATATGTACGGTTGGTGCGATGATAGCTTCGGAAGCACAAAATCTATAATTATTACGTCACATATACGTAGAGGAAGGTGTGGGTGGATAAAAAGAATTCTTGGAGTACATGTTTCTCGCGACTTCTATTAAGCATTTTAATTTGGACTCTCGTATTAATTATTAATCTAACTAGAGTAATACTTTGTGCATCGATTCCGATGCACAAAGTCACCTCAACTTGTAACATTTACTTTCGTTGACTTAAAAAAAGTGAAAAGATCATTTCTACGTAAAAAGGACATCCTGTGTCAGATGATACGGCCTGTTTTTTTACGCATTAAAGTCGGAGCACACTCGACGGGAAAACATGTGAATTAAATATTTTGTAAAAGAATGAAATATTTTATTACGAGAATAAAACATTTGATATAGAATTGAAACATTTTGTAGATTTCGTTATTATAACAAAATATTTCATTTATGTAATGTTTTATCCTTATAATAAATATTTTGTTCATATAACAAAATATTTTATTTATGTAGTGTTTTATTCTTATAACAAGTATCCTGTTCATGTAACAAAATATTTTATTTATACAAAATATTTCATTAATTTATTTTTGAATTCAAACAAAATATTTCAGTCATGTAACAAAATATTTCACTCAAATGTAAAATATTTCATTCTTCCACAAAATGTTTCAGTCACGTGCTTTCCGGTCGAGTGCGCTCCGTCTTTAATGCGTAAAAAAGTGAGCTGTACCATCTGACGCGGGGTGTATTTTATGCGCAAAAATAGACTTTTCACTTTTTTTTTGGGCCAATGGGAATACATGATGTAAGTTGACGTGATTTTGTGCATCATATTCGATGCACAAAGCATTGCTCATCTAACTATATAGGCTCGAATGTTCATCGTGGATTTTGAATGATAAATAATTAATGGGTGATTTATTTGTGAAGAAGAAAAGAAAAAGTTCCCGAGTTGTGTTCATCTTGAAACATCTAACCTTTGACATTAAACATGTTTGTGGGTCTAATTTGGATTGCTAAAAATAAAATCACCGGAAAATTTTTTTGAAAGGAAAACCAATAGATGGTATTAATTGGTAACAGAGTTTACATAACTTGAAAGGATAGAAGGGGCAGCCGGGGAGGTCCATACTCTGGGGGATCTGGAGAGTAGGGCCTCCTTGGCAAGGGAATGTGCCTGCAAGTTTTCAGACCTCGGGATATATTGGACTTGGATACAGTGGGAGTTTAGGTGGTTTCTACAGTCTTGAATGATAGCAGAAATTCTCCATGGAGGGGGGGCTGTTCCATTGATACAGTTTATCACCTTGAGAGTGTCGCCTTCAATTAACACTGGCAGGGTTGGGCGGTGCCGAGGATGATAGCTTGACGAAGCGCCGCTGCTTCTGCCATTTCGGGGGAGGTGACTTCAGTGAGGAGCTGTTTGTATAGGATGGGAGAGCGGGAGGGGCCCCTCAAGATGATACCAGCCGCCCCCTGCTCGTTTGCGAAAGCTGCGTCCACTGAGATTTTGACGTGAGCATGGTCGCAGGGGTGCCGAGTAGTCGTCTGTTGCGTGGTTGGAGGGTTGTGATCTGATGTGTTATTCTCCCAGGAATTTTGGTTGTTCACAGCTTTTGCAATGGTGGATCTTGGATGTTCCTCTTTTCCTTCAAATTGCTTCTTGCATCTGGCCACCCATATCTGCCACATGATTGCATAGCACATGGATAAAACATGAATATCCCTCTTACCTGAGGAGAAGGGTGGGCTGGCCCAGTCCAGGATACGCTCGGCAAGGGTCCTTGGGTCTTCCGTTGAGTGGTAGTTGAGAGGTGACAGCTTCCATGTGGCTCAAGCTGAGTTGCATGTAAATAGCATATGGTGGATAGTTTCTTCTTCATCTTGGCAGCGGGGGCATTGCGGTTCTGCCCGTCGAGATCGCTTGGCGATGGTGGAATTAACTGGAGTGATACCTGCGATGCATTTCCACACAAACAACGAAATTTTTTGGGGGGGGGTTCTGTTATATATGAGTGGGTTCCATAACACCTTCCATATATCTTGACCAGTGGATGAAGATGGAGGGAGAGCCTGTTCGGTGATCAGTCTGTAGGCAGATTTGATAGAGAAGACACCATTAGTGGTGAGGCTCCACACAGTAGTGTCCCCATGCTGGCTGGGGTTTTGAGGTAACTGAATCTTCAGAATGTGGCTCACAGTTTCAGGCTGGAAGAATTGTTGAAGCAGGTCCCTATTCCACTGTTGTTGGGATATAAGTTGAGAGACTAAGTTCAGAGTGGAGGGGGTAGTCTCCTGCCGCGGGGCAGGAGGGCTGTGTCTGTCGGGGATCCATCTGTCCTCCCATATATTTGTAGACTTACCATCTTGGATCTACGTTGTATTTTGTATACTCTTTAAGACTATTTTTTCAATGTCCCTTTCACATGTCCATGAAAATACGTGGAAATCCGTTGTAAAAGTAAAACCACCGTAACATTTGTATCAAGGCAGATGTTGTCTGTATGCTCTTTGAAGAGGCGGGATTCTATACTAAATTACAGATCGTTGGATCTGGGACAATGCGACTCATAGATTAGTTGTTTAAAGTCACCTTAAGAAAGATTACTGCAAAAGATAAAATAAGCGGTCAGAGGATTTAGGATTACGATCTCTGGGAAAATCTTCCAATGTTTAAGTCAGTGTGGATAAGAGTAAGGTGCAAAAGGAGACAACGGAGATTGGGGGTACATGATAATTACTCTCCATTAGTTGATGAGGTTAGGATTAGAACTTATCTTTTCGGAGGAGATCTCTGGGATTAAATAATTGGAGGCTCCCTCTTTGGAATAGCGGAAATCTTGAGAGGCTGTTGGGCGGGGGCATTACGTCTACGACGTGAACTCTTATCGTTGTAGGACTCTTGCTCTCTTCTTATCCCCTCATAAACTTTTCGCTCTTAGGTGTTAATGTGAAATGCACTTTCAGTTATAAGGGATAAATGTCTAGCCGCGGGGAGCCACTCTGGACCGTGAGAAAGGTGGGGGTCCCGGTGATGGATTGACCCATTTGTAGATAAGGGATATTTCCATCCTGAAGTCCGTGCTTATAACATACCATTTTGGTCCCGGACATCCCCGAGAGAGTGACTTAACGATCTTCTTCTAGCTCAAGTTGATAGTGCGACGGAGTTTTCCTCCCGAGCATAGGAGAGTCTTTCGCATGGGTGACCGTGCCAAGGTTAGATGGCTCTCTTTTGGGCCTTTGACCTTCGATCTTGTAGTAAATAGGCCTTCGATGTGGAGTTGGACCGTCACTGGGCCGCATATGTCTTTATGAACCTTTGGGCGGTTAGATAATGGATCGCGAATTTCTCTCTCTCTCCACTCTTTATGTTATTTTATTGACAATTAATGAGCAAAACAATTTATAACATCGTTGTCAGATAATTCCAATTAGTATAAAGCTCGGAATGATAATGCGTTAATGCTATCATTTTTACATTTTTAGAGTCTTACAAGTTACAATACCTTATGCTTACAATAGTACGTATTTCTTTTATGAGAAGCACAAAGAATAACCGGGATCTTATTAATCTAAATATTATGGAGTGAAGTATTTATCGGACTTCAGTTGGTTGTAAATTAAAAGACTGTGTTTGGCGTAGCTTCTAATTGGAAACACTTTTAGGTCTTCATAAATTTTAGCCCACTTATTTTGAGGATAAAACAACCCCGTTTAGAAGTCGTCTATGCAGTCTTTGATTTTCAACCGGAAGCTCTAATTCACTTCCAAACTTGACAGTTTGATAATGGGGCTTAATCAAGCTTAATTATTTTTTTAAACACTACACAATCATAATTCTTATATAACGTTTATCTATTTGTTTGAATTATTAGTGAATGAAAATAAATGAAAAGAGACATTTATCTTATATATTCAAACACTAATAACTGTTAGCATGTGGCCAACCAATAATTCCAATAATGGCACCGACAGTGCTGTTAGGGAACCACTCACCGAGTTTCCCGGATCTTGTCTTGGGTGCACTGTTGAAGTGGGACGGAGGGGAGGTGGTGCGATGCACCCCTTTAATAGAGATGGCCTGCCATCGGGAATGACAGAACATATCACGGATCTGAGAAGAAGAGTCATACCACCTCGCCGGAGTCCCCAACCCGTCCGGAAGGAAACCCACCTCGAAGGTAAAACCTACATTGGTATCAGAGCGACGCCTCGGCGCCGGTGCCCCACCTCTCGCCGTCGGTCTGCATCTTTTTCCTCCACCGCTGCCTCTCTGCGCCCAGATCTCACCGCCGCTGTGTTAGGGGTCGACGGAGACCCTGCCACTGCCCACCAGAGCCGCCCAGGAGCTCCAACCCTAGCTGCCGAGTGTGTCCGCCGCTGCGGCTCCCTCCACCGCTGCCCTGCTGGGACCATCGCCGATCACCGCAGGCCGCCGCCACCGGACAGGGAGAGCCTCTCCCCGCCCGTGCCGCTGCCACCCTCCGCCGCGGGCCCAACCCGCCCTGCTGGCGACGCAGTAGCCGCTCCACCGTGACTGTCCATCGTCGCCGCTGCCGCTACAGCTGCGACCGAGCTGCTGCTAACTGCTGCTTCTAGCAGCCACCACCGCTGTCCCGCAGCTGCGAAAATAAAAGGTATGCAACTTTACCTTTCCCACGAGTAAAGATGGGGACAGACGATAGAAACAGACACAACTCATTTAAATAAAAAAAAGGGTAAAACATCATCATTGCATGTCGAGTCCTTCTCTTGAAAAGTGAACCCATGTGCTGAACTCCACCTAAGATTCACATAAAAGAAACTTTACTGAGTTTTGTTTATTTCCTGTGTATAATAGAAAGTTTTCTTGCACAATAAGTAACCAAGTAATCTCGTTGACAGGAACATGATATAGACGTAGCATACAAATCCCATGTGATAGCAACATCACCTAATTAAATATATATTTCATTTATATCATATCTAAAAAGGAAATTGATCTGTTGATTTCATTGTTAATGATATTTCCATCCTGATTAAAGTTTTTCTTTGAACATCATTTGTAACATGTCTGTTAGATTCGTAAATTTATTTTGTTGCACACACAAAAAAAAAATCTTGTCTTGTTTGTTTGATTAAATGAATTCATGTTCACTATTATACGTTATTTCATATAAATAGTTGAATATTTAAATATTATTTAACTTTGTTTAAATTTAGCAAGACAACTTTATTTGCTACATGTACATTAAATAGTAATAATAATAATCTCTTATATTTGGACATGTTATTTTTCCATGTTTAATTATTTAATTATAGTTTAATTGTTATTTCTTAGTTACTCTGATCACAATTTAAATAAGACTGAACAAAATTGCAAAACCCCTCACAAATAAATGATAGAATTAATCAACTTAAATCTTAGATTAATGCTTGTCATCATGTTTAGGCTTATTAAATTAAGCTGTCATATTTTCAGATTTATTATAATCGTAATGGCGAGTAAACTCATTGCTTCAGAGTTGGTAAAATTAGACAAACTTAATGGAACCAACTTTGACATGTGGCACCGAAAAATCCGATATGCCCTTATCCATGACAACATAGAACATGTCATTGACACCAATGCTCCACAAGTTATTGAAACATCCACAGAAGTGGAAAAGAAAAAACGGGAGCAATGGTTAATAGATGACAAAAAGGCTAATAACCTAATGCTCATGTTCATGGAGGATAATTTAATAAAGTTTTTCAAAACTTACAAAACCTCCAATGAAATGTGGAAAGCTATCAAAGAGAAGTATGACACCAAAACAGATGTGAATACTCAACTCTTATTGCATCGTTACAACACATGTAAGATGCAGGAAGGTGATAGCGTTGTCGAGCATGTAAATAAAATGATTGTCATGGCTAAAGAGCTATCGACCGCTGAAACCGAATTCCAGAGAAGATGCAGGTGGCGACTATATTGAATAGTTTACCAGCATCATTAGACATGGCTGCCACAACCTTAAGAATGAGTGGTTCTATTGTAAGTGTCACAGATTTGCCAGCTCGGTTAGCAATTCAGCAGGACATTATGGCCAGAAAGAAAAGAACTAGAAGTGCACTTGCAGGAGGCCAATGCCGTACACCGAAAGCCCACCGGCCAGAATCGTCCACTCGGAACGCAAAGGCCCAAGTTTAAGGGCAACAAATTCCAAGGCAAAGGAAAGAAAGTTCCTCGTGGTGCTTTCTATTCATGTGGGAAGTTTGGCCACTTTATTTCAAATTATCCCCAAAAGCAAGGTAATGAGGGTGAAAACAGACACCCAAAAAATAAAAGAGCAGGAAAGAGAGAATTTATCGGCGTCACGGAGTGCAATGTCGCGATTGTCGACTCAAATGAATGGTGGGTCGATTCTGGAGCCACTCGTCACATTGCAAAGACGAAGAAGGGGCTGGTGATGCTGAACAAGCTCAAGGCAGGAGAACAGATGATATATATGGGTAATAATACCTATCTGGATGTAGAAGGTGTTGGTACATATAGGCTGGATCTTGGGGATAACATCATGGTCCTCAATGATGTATTCTATGCACCAGGAATCCGGCGGAATTTAATCTCTGTACCGGTCTTGATGAAAAATGGCCTGGAAGTGCGGTTCTACAATAACCGAGTGTCAATAGGGAAAGATAAGAAAGTACTTGCTATGGGGAGGTTTGTCCCCGAACATGATTTATTTTGTATCCCTGTAATTGACTCTGAGAATAATAATATTGAAGATTCTGAGTATTCCTTGTGTTCTTTATCGGAATGTGATCTATGGCATTTTAGATTGGGACATCCCGGAAAATCTAAAATGGAACAAATGATAAAGATGGGTCTACTGCCGGGTTTGTCAAAGGTGGAATTAACACCTTGTGAACATTGCTTAGTGGAAAAGATGACTAATTAAGAAACCCTTCGCAGTAGGTCATAGATCAAACGAATTGTTAGGGTTGGTCCGCTCGGACATTTGTGGCCCCCTAAGTATAAAGACATATAACAACAAGGAATATTTCATAACCTTCATAGATGATTATTCCAGATTTGCCTATGTCTATCTGATTTCTGCAAAATCAGAGGCATTTGATTACTTCCGAAAATATAGAATGGAAGTGGAAAGGTAATATGGAAAGAATATTAAGGTGTTGAGAACGGATAGAGGTGGGGAATATAACTCAAAAGAATTATAACTCAAAAGAATTTGAGTTATATTGTCAAGAACACGGAATTAAAAGATATGTGACAATGCCTTATACGCCACAACAGAATGGTGTGGCAGAAAGAAAGAATAGAACTTTGATGAATGATGTTAGATGTATGCTATCGCATTCAGGTCTCCCTAAGAATTTGTGGGGAGAGGCATTACTTACGGCAAATCATATCTTAAACAGAATTCCCACAAAATCCGTAGAGAGTACACCTTATGAATTATGGAATGGGAGGAAACCCGATTTGAGTCACCTCAAGAAGTGGGGGTCTATTGCCCACGTTCTCATTCCGAGTCAACTTAGAGATAAGTTGGACTCAAAGACATTGAAATGTAGATTCATAGGGTATTGTGAGAAATCATCTGGTTATAGATTTTTAATAAAGAAAAAGGGATCATTGAATATAGGGATGCGACATTTCTAGAAAATCTAGAGGAAGAGGAATCTCATGAAAAAGAGAAGGAACCTCTGGTTGTAATAAATGATGACTATTACAACGATGTCCTTAGAAATGATCCAGAAATTGAGGAAGAATCTCAAAATATAGAAAATGAACCAGTACCTATGAATGAAATGCAGCCTGGTCTACCCGGAATAGGCAACAAAAGATTGAGAACTCCACCATCATGGATGGATGATTATCATTTGTATTCCTGTGAGCCTTCATGTCTGATGATAGACATGGAAGACGAAAATTACGTAGATCCCATGAATTATGTAGATGCGATGAAATCGCATGATACAGAATTATGGCAAGATGCCATGAATGAAGAAATTGATTCCATGAAAAGGAACAATGTATGGGAATTATGCGATCTTCCAAAGAATCGAAAGGCTATAGGATGCAAATGGGTATTCAAGAAAAAGCTTCGAGCTGATGGGTCTATTGATAAATATAAGGCCCGGTTAGTTGCCAAGGGGTTCACACAGAAACCAGGTATAGATTTTCAAGAAATCTATTCTCCAGTGGCTAAGTTTGCATCCATAAGAATGATCTTGGCAATAGTTGCATATTTTGATCTGGAGCTGCACCAGATGGATGTAAAAACAGCATTCCTTAACGGAGAGTTGAAGGAAGACATCTATATGCAACAACCTGAGGGATTTCAGGTAGAAGGCCAAGAGGAAAAGGTATGCAAGTTGAAGAAATCAATATATGGTTTAAAACAATCTTCTAGACAATGGTATCTCAAATTCCACGAAGTAGTTGTCCAACTAGGGTTTGTTTCAAACAAGTTGGATAACTGTGTGTATGTCATGAATAGTGGGAGTAAGTATATCATGTTATCCCTATATGTGGATGATATTTTACTTGCCAGTAATGACATAGAAATATTGAATAAAGTTAAATTTGAACTCAGTGGAAAGTTTGAGATGAAGGACATGGGTGAGGCATCCTATGTTCTTGGTGTACAAATCCTAAGGGATAGAAAGTCTAGAATGTTGAGTATAAATCAGGAAAAATATTTGAGGTCTGTACTAAAGAGATTCGGAATACATAATAGCAATCCGGCACCTACACCGTTAGTCCATCAGAAACGGTTGTGTAAGGGTCAATGCCCCGGAGAGGGACAAGAGCCGCTCATGGTGCCGTATGCACAAGCAGTCGGAAGCTTGATGTATGTAATGATGTGTACAAGACCGGACTTGGCATACCCAGTCAGTTTGGTAAGTAGATACCAAAGTAATCCTGCTCCAGCACATTGGGAAGCTGTTAAAAGGATTATGAAATATCTGAGAGGAACTTTGCACCACAGTCTAGTTTATCAAGCTGATACGCTTGAGGTTCTCGGATATTCGGATGCAGACTTTGGAGGAGATAAAGATGACGGAAAGTCCACAGTCGGGACATTTGTTCATCTTTGGTGGTGCTGCTGTTTCTTGGGGAAGCAAGAAACAAGGGTGTGTTACTCGATACACATAGGAAGCTGAGTACGTTGCATGTAGTACAGCTACTACTCATGCAGTTTGGATCAGAAGATTCGTGAATGATTTGAATCTCAACTTAGTAGATGGACCAATTGAGATGTACTGTGATAATCAGGCGGCTATTAGCCTGATTAACAGTGGAGCAAACAGTTCAAGAGGAAAACATATTGAAGTACAATATCACTATATTCGAGATATTGTACAGAAAGGGGAAATAAAAGTGACTTATGTTCCCACAAGTGATATGATTGCTGATCCATTGACGAAAAGTATCTCAGCAGAAAATTTCATTAAGCATGTTGGCTTAATGGGGCTTAGGAATATATAAGCCAGAAAGAAATATTTTCATGGATAATGAAAATAATGATACCTCTGACGGATAGTGGGAGTGTATCGGAAAAGTACTCACGTATAGTGAGACAATGAGAAGAATGATACCTCTGACGGATAGTGGGAGCGTATCAGAAATACTACTCATGGATAATGAGAGTATAGAAGTGATGGTGAGTGGAAACACTACTCACGGATAGTGGGAGTGATTCAAAAGAAATATTATGTCACTCACGGACAGTGGGGATATAATAGTTTGTTGGCCAAGTGGGAGATGTTAGCATGTGGCCAACCAATAATTCCAATAATGGCACCGACAGTGCTGTTAGGGAACCACTCACCGGGTTTCCCGAATCTTGTCTTGGGTGCACTGTTGAAGTGGGATGGAGGGGAGGTGGTGCGATGCACCCCTTTAATAGAGATGGCCTGCCATCGGGAATGACAGAACAGATCACGGATCTGAGAAGAAGAGTCATACCACTTCGCCGGAGTCCCCAACCCGTCCGGAAGGAAACCCACCTCGAAGGTAAAACCTACAATAACTACTTTAATTAACATAAAACAAACTTATGAAAAACAGATGTTATTCTTTGAGAGTACCTATAAATAAGCGTATTTCATTTTAACTCTCGGATAGGGGTTTTTTGGGTTTTTTATTTTTTAGTCCCTATAAATAAGTATATTTTTCTTTTAATATCTCAAATACAACTAATATTTTTAAAGTTTCTACAATCTTTTTACCCTTACTTTTTAGCTCCCGGAGTTTGTAGACGTTAAAAATGTTGGATATACGGGAGAATATCCCATCTTGAAACTAACGGGACATTAAAAATCTCGAAAATATCTTCTCTCTCTCTCTCTCCCCCTAAGATAGTCGGCCAATGGCCAACGACAAATCTCGCGGTGGCCTATTCTGCCACCAAGATTTCCATTGCCCACGACATCCCAGACTGCCGCACTATGCACCTACAGTCAGTGGGAGATGAGAGCTGCAACGACAGTGTCGTAGAGGTGCGACAGGGGAGGGACGACTAGATGGAGGTGGAATTGGGGGAGTTCGATCTCCATCGAGAAGGAGATGTCCGTGGGAGATGGAAGCTGCAACGATGGTGTCAGAGAGCTGCGTCAGAGGAGGGATGACCGGATTGAGGTGGAATTGGGAGAGTTCTCTGTCAAGAAGGGGATGCCTGGCTAGAGATGCATGGTAGCTACAACGACGGTGTCGTAGAGCCGTGTCAAAAGAGGGACAACTGGATGGAGGTAGAATTGGGAGAGTTCTCCGTCGAGGAGGGGATGCTCGGTAAGAGATGGGAGCTAGAACGATGGATGACATTGCTAATGGGGACGATGACGGTGTCGCCGTTGGAGCCTACCGGTGTAGCCGGTGAGGGCCTACAGCAGGTATATCTTCTCTACAACGATGAGGTTGTCGCCCTCCCTGGTGTACACTTCGTCGGGTACCTCGTCGATGATGAAGCCGACGTGAGAGGGGACGAGGTGCCGCCGCTCGTGGCCCTTCTTTGGGAAGGTGATGTGGGTGCCCTTCTTTTACCTGGGCTTGATGACGATGGGGAGGATCTCCTCCATGGTCCGCGTCCTCCCGTTGGGGGGCGGGGACATCCTTGATCATCTTTATATTCTTGGTGGTGCCTCGGTAGAGGCCCTCGAGGTTACAAAGCAGGCAGTGCTCGATGGGCGGGGCCTTCCTACAGATGTCGCCGAACCCCCCGTCGAACCTGCCAATGATGACTCCTCGGCCCTGGCATGACCCGCAAAGCTTCCTAAGGGTACTGCACAGGCCCGACCGCCTCCCCTTGTCCTTGGCCGTTGCAGCTTACATATACACTCGACGATGCAAGTACTCTTTTGGAGTTCCTCCTCGACAGTCCCCTTTGTCTTCTTCTCTATCTGCAATGCGGACGGACAGAGGGAGGCATAAGGGGACTCACAAGAGGCGGAGGAGGAGGGGTAGATGGTCATGTAGAGGGTGGGAAGGGGTCAACGGCGAGATCCTATTTGTCTTCACAGAGAATGGTGCCAACAATGGAGGTGAGACAGATCTTTGGGTTTGTTGTGGAGGTAGATGCTCTGAAAGAAAGAGAGAGAGAGCGTGTAGGGCTAACGGTCCAACTAAGGTTATTTTAACCTTTTGCTAATCTTGGGTTAATTTAATTTGATTTGAGCTTCACTCTAGCTATCGAATATGAGAACTAATAAAGATATCAATAAATATTTGAAAGATTTTAAACATAATAGTTGCATTTGAGAGACTAAAGGAGAAATATAAATATACATAAGAATTATATAATAGTTAAAGAAACGCGTTACACGCGTGATTTTATTTTTAAAAATATTTATTTTAAATAACAAAATTTTAGAAATTAAAAATTGATTCGTTATTTCCCAAGGAATACCTCTATAATCCGAGGATCAATTTTTGTAATGATTTACCATCCACTATTAAACAAGTTATGCATCAATCAAGATATATTTGAGTATACATTATTATTTCATTCAATCGGATATTAAAATTTCACATAATTTATATTCATTTGACATGCGAACCAATCCACTGGAAGAAAATATAACCCCTGATTCTAAAATTTTTGATTTCAAATTTCTCTAGATTTTTGTTCTGTACGAGTTACAGAAGTCTCCAACATACACAATGATCATTGTTCATTGATGATCTCGTTGAAATATGTCATCAAGTAATCTGTCTGATTCTCAAGTCAAATATATCATATATCTTTAGATGTTGGATATCGTTTGTGTTGTTCATGCCTGCTCCTGCGTTGGGTGGCCGGCCATCTCTGCCTCCATATCTGTTCTCCCTGCATACCATCATGAATAGGCGAGGTTCCTCTCTTTTAAACCAAGAGTACTGTGGATCCGTAGGTACTTTAATTTGCTGTCTTCTTGCATGGTTCACGGCCTCCAAGTTTACAGGTCGTGAGGTTTGTGTGGTTGGAAATAATGGTTCTTATATAGTTAGTTATCACTCTGATATCAACAAAAAAGTTAAGTGGACCAGTAGTTCGCATGGTCCTAGTCCAACGGACACGTCTCTCCGTTGCTTGGGGAGAGCGTACTCCGCTATTTCACATATTACCGAGGGTGAGCATGTAGACATCTCACTTGAGGGGTGTTTGGGAGATGCTTCTTAAAACATCAATTTCTTCCATCCCTCGTCCCCGTTACCCTATAATCCTAGGTGACTTTAAAAAAAAAAGAGAAGACAAATAGTTCGAATTCCCTCTTCTCACGTCCTCAAGGTAACAATTGGTGCTGAGTGGGAATACCTCGAAGATCATATAATGAGGTGAGCCTTTAACAAAATCCTAAAAAATAGAAGAAGTGCATCAATTAAGCACTAGTCAAATTAATGTGTTACGCGCGTAAGTTTACTTTGATTTTTTTTAAAATTATAATGATAATATGATTTGAATGTACATATAAATATAAGATAAATTTTATGTGATTTCACTTTTGATATATAACATGGCACCAAGGTTGCATAATTTAGACGGGAGAAAAATGTTAGAAGTTTTTGTCCCATGTATCATTCCTGGTAAGTATATGGCTGAGCTTTGATTCTAATTTGTTGGGCAGACAACGAAATTATCTACAGATATACTCCGATCATATTTGCGAGAAATTTTGATGAAGACTCATAATGCATGCAACATGTATGGTGGTAGTTTTCACAATTTGAAATGCATAAGTATTTCCCAATTCTCGTGCCTTCAACTTTCGCTCTCACATCTCATCCAACTTCATGAAAATAATCACATAAGATCGCTTCTATGCGTTTCTGAAGGATTGTTGTAATGTTGATAAAGGAGCGCTCACTTTTGCAAATAAAACTATGTGCCACCACTGTACATTAGAAAGGTGATATAAACAACAAACTAAGATCTTAGCTAAACACACTAAAGTCGTAGTAAAATATCTGCATCGGCCACATAGCTACTTCCATATCATAATATGTGATAAGAAATCGTGCGAATTGAAATGCTTCAGCCAGAATGTGATTTTTCAGTGCACCAGTAATTTATATATCTTATTTCTCAAAGGATATACTTACCAGGAAAATTGACCCCCCTTTACTGTTTCTATACACGGGCTTGCACCAGGAAATTGACCCCTTTACTCATGTAACTTGTGCATGTTTTAGAGTGTTCGTCGTCAACTGAGGGATGAAAACAATTGATGACATAAATTTCTACAATAGATCACATCCACTAAACCTTTTTAGACCTACTTGGCTTTTCAGTTTCAGGGTTCATTCCATTCACGTTACATGTCTAAGCCTTCTTACTGGAAAATGGTTTGACCCCCCCCCCCCCCCCAAGGATATCAGGGAAACAGTAAAAAATGACGGATGTATGTCAATAAGACCATGGCAATCGAGTTAAATCGACGGCAGAAACAAAAATCGTTCACGGACATTGAGATACTAATTAATGGAAGAGTTATTTGATGGCACCTTGTGGCCATGTCTAGATCACCCTTTTCAACAAAAATCTTCAAAACATCCATTGGATCCACAATAAGCTTGATGTAGAACTCGTATCCTAGCATTTTCCAAAAGAATATATTTTTGGTCACCAGAGAAAGAAAGTAAAATTATCCAGTTGTGCATTGTACTTTACGGACTTGTTGTTCATGTATACAAACCCCATTGTTCCTCGATCTCCTGCTTGGTGCTTGTAAGTACAAGTTCAACAGCATCCAGGGAGAGTTCCTCTGCTTCTATCCTTCTCATGATTTTATAAGTTACATTTATGTCCTCCTTTGACTGGTGGCCCTGTTTGAGAAGCTGTTCTTATTTGTTTCTCCCAAGTGAGTGGGCAGTGAGGAGCATGGTGTTAAAGATCGGAGCACCTGTAGAGATGGACAAACAACGGAGAAGGAAGAAAGAATGGGGAAGAGAAGATCAAACCACAAGAACACATGGATTTACGTGGTTCGGAGGCGATGTGCCTTCTTACATCCACGGCCGCACTGAGATCTCTTATTTCGCACACACTATCTCGATTACAAGGGATGCTGCCTTTATATATAAGGATCCTAGGGTAACCCTCCTGGGTGAAATTACAATAATACCCCCCAAAATTTTTGAAGCATCCCTTATAATCGAGATAGTGTGTGCGAAATAAGAGATCTCAGTGCGGCCGTGGATGTAGGAAGGCACATCGCCTCTGAACCACGTAAATCCATGTGTTCTTGTGGTTTGATCTTCTCTTCCCCATTCTTTCTTCCTTCTCCGTTGTTTGTCCATCTCTACAGGTGCTCCGATCTTTAACAATTGGTATCAGAGCCTTGTTCGGGTTCAGAGGAGCAGTGGGAGCGATGGCTGCAGAAGAGGGAAAGGTCAGGATCGAGAGATTCGATGGCAAAGATTTTGGTTTCTGAAAGATGCAGATCGAGGACTACCTGTATCAGAAGAAACTTCATCAACCTCTTGCTGGTACGATGCCGGAAGGGATGAAGAAGGAAGACTGGGATCTGATGGACATACAAGCTCTGGGGGTCATCCGGTTGACGTTGGCCAGAAACGTTGCGTTCAACATCGTGAACGAGAAGACCACAACAGGGTTGATGAAGGCGCTATCAAATATGTACGAAAAACCATCCGCCTCTAACAAGGTATATTTGATGCGTCGTTTATTTAATTTGAAGATGGTCGAAGGTGCTTCTGTTACAGATCATGTCAACGAGTTCAACCTGATCACATGTCAGTTGAGTTCGGTGGACATCAACTTTGAGGATGAGATTAGGGCATTGATCTTGCTCTTCTCACTACCAGAAAGTTGGGGTGCGACTGTGACCGCTGTGAGTAGTTCTTCAGGCTCAAATAAGTTGAAGCTGGATGAGGTTCGATACTTGATTCTAAGCGAAGATGTTCGCAGGAAAGAATCAGGTGAATCCTCAAGTTCTGCCTTAAATGTCGAAGGCAGGGGACGAACAAATCAGCATGGTCAAGATCAAGGTAGGTCAAAGTCAAAAGGAAGAAGTCAGTCGAGATTTCGTGGTGATGGCTATTGGAATTGTGGTAAGAAAGGGCACTTGAAAAGAGATTGTAGAGCACCGAAGAAGAAGTACCAAAATCGAAATCACAATCAAAATCAAAAGGAAGAGTCTGTGAATGCAACAACAGAAGAAATAGAGGATACCTTAGTCCTGAGTGTTGACAGCCCTATAGAATCGTGGATCTTAGATTCTGGAGCATCTTTCCATTCTACCTCACAAAAGGATTGTCTTGAAAATTATGTTGCTGGTAATTTTGGCAGAGTCTATCTTGCTGATGATGAACCCTTGGATATTGTGGGGAAGGGAGATGTGAAAATCATGACATGAAATGGGAATGTATATAAGCTGCATAATGTCAGACATGTACCTAGGCTGAAGAGAAACCTGATTTCTGTTGGGCAGCTTGATAGTGAAGGTTATATCATTACCTTTGTAGGTGGCTCCTGGAAGATCACCAAATGTGCTATGATCATAGCACGAGGCAGTAAGATGGGTACCCTGTACATGACAACAAATACAAGAGACACAGTTGCAGTGGCTGATTCTCGTGGTGATTCAGAAACTTGGCATTGCAGACTTGGGCATATGAGTGAAAAGGGAATGAAGGTACTACATGCGAAGGGAAAGTTGTCTGGTTTGAAGACTGTGGATGTCGGGTTCTGTGAAGATTGTGTATTTGGGAAGCAAAAAAGGGTTAGCTTCTCCAAAGTAAGCAGGACATCCAAGTCTGAAAAGATGGAACTTGTGTACACAGATGTGTGGGGGCCTTCATCGATATCATCTCTTGGAGGCTCACAGTATTATGTCACCTTCATCGACGACTCCACCAGGAAGGTATGGCTTTATTTTCTGAAAAATAAATCTGATGTGTTTGCTACTTTTAAAAGGTGGAAGTCCCTAGTTGAAAATGAAACTGGCTTTAAAATTAAGTGTCTGAGGTCAGATAATGGTGGAGAGTATGACAGCAAGGAGTTCAAAGAGTTTTGTGCACTGAATGGAATTCGAATGCAGAAGACCATTCCAGGAACACCTCAGCAAAATGGTATTGCAGAACGGATGAATAGAACACTGAATGAGCGTGCCAGAAGCATGAGAATTCATGCTGGTTTACCTAAGACATTTTGGGCAGATGCAGTGAGTACAACAGCATACCTGATTAATAGAGGACCGTGTGTTCCCATTGGATGGCAAGCTACCGGAGGAGGTATGGACAGAAAAGGAGGTAACTCTTTCACATCTAAAAGTCTTTGGTTGTACTTCCTATGTGCTTATTAATTCTGAAAACAGAGACAAGTTAGACTCTAAGTCTAAGAAATATTTTTTCATTGGATATGGTTCTGATGATTTTGGATATCGTTTCTGGGATGATCAGAATAGAAAAATCATACGAGAAAGGAATGTGATATTCAATGAAAAGGTCTTGTACAAAGACAGATCTGTTGTAGAATCTGATGATGCAGGGAAGCAAACCAAAGATCAGGTGGAGCTGGAGGAAATCTCAAAGGAAGATGTTCCAAAGAGAACTCAAGCTAGTCCCGAGAATGTCATGACACAATCAGAACCCCATACACCGGCAGCACCACCAAGGAGATCTAGTAGAGTACCCAAATCCACTGAAAGGTATTCTCCTTCTTTGCATTACTTGCTATTGACTGATAATGGTGAGCCAGAATGTTTCAGTGAAGCAATGCAAATGAAGGATTCTGTCAAGTGGGAGCATGCTATGAAAGAAGAGATGAACTCTTTGTAAAAGAATGAGACTTGGGTACTGACTCCTTTACCAGAGGGAAAAAAGGCACTCCATAATAAATGGGTGTACAGGTTAAAAGAAGAATGTGATGGTAACAAAAAGTACAATGCAAGGATAGTTGTAAAAGGTTTCCAGCAGAAGGTAGGTATTGATTACACTGAGATTTTTTCTCCTGTTGTCAAACTAACCACAATCAGGCTAGTGTTGAGTATTGTGGCAGTTGAAGACTTGCATCTAGAACAGTTGGATGTGAAGACAGCCTTTCTTCATGGTGATCTAGATGAGGATGTTTATATGCTACAACCAGAAGGTTTTCAGGTCCGTGAAAAAGAAAATCTTGTGTGCAAGTTGAAGAAAAGTTTATATGGTTTGAAACAGGCCCCCAGACAGTGGTATAAGAAATTTGATGGTTTCATGTGCAGCAGTGGTTTCAATAGATGTCAAGTTGATTATTGTTGCTATCTCAATAAATTTGATGACTGCTATATTATTTTGCTCTTGTATGTAGATGATATGCTCATTGCAGGATCAAACATACAAGAGATCAACATGCTGAAGGAACAATTGTCAAAGGTGTTTGACATGAAGGACTTGGGACCCGCAAAAAGGATACTCGGGATGGAGATTGTTCGGGATAGAGAGGCTAAAACCTTGAAGTTAACTCAGGAAGGCTACATTGAGAGGGTGCTGAACAGATTTCATATGCAAGATGCAAAGGCAGTAAACACACCTTTGGCGAATCACTTCAAGCTCTCAAAGGAGCAATCACCCAAGGCAAAGGAGGAACATGAATACATGAACAAAGTACCTTATGCTTCAGCTGTAGGTAGCCTAATGTATGCTATGGTTTGTACTAGACCAGATATTGCACATGCAGTGGGAGCAGTGAGTCGGTACATGGCAAATCCAGGAAAAAAATATTGGGATGCTGTCAAATGGATCCTACGATATTTGAGAGGTACCACAAGTATGGGTTTGTGTTTCACACTGAATGGTCTCTATTTACAAGGCTTTATGGATGCAGATTTGGCTGGAGATGTGGATAGCAGAAGGAGCACAACAAGATACATTTACACCTTGGGTGGAACCGCAGTGAGTTGGGTTTCTCAATTACAAAAGATTGTGGCCCTCTCTACAACTGAGGCTGAATATGTTGCAGTTACAGAAGCTAGCAAGGAAATGATTTGGCTGAAGAAATTTCTTGAAGAGTTGGGCAGAAAATAAGGTAGTAGTGTTCTTTTCTGTGACAATCAGAGTGCAATACATCTTGCAAAGAATCCTGTGCTTCATGCAAGGACAAAGCATATACAGGTGAAATATCATTTCATTAGAAAGCTACTGGATGATGGGACTTTGACACTTGAAAAGATACGTGGAGCTGAAAATCCATCAGACATGTTGACAAAGATGGTGACTACAGAAAAACTGAGGCTATGCATGGCCTCAGTTGGGCTCCATGGATGATGAAGATTGGAGGTGCCGCATTGAGTTTCTGAATCGTGGAAAGAGCAAGGATTACAAGACTTGATTGCTGGTTTTAAAATCAGTCTCCAAGTGGGAGATTGTTGGAAGAGTGTGGAGTCTGATCCGGATATTAGTTGGATCCGCGAAAGGACAGGGGGGAGCCTACTAATATCCGGATCAAACTCCACACTCCTCCAACACATGGGTATATTCAGAGCACCAGACAGGAGAGCAGCACTGTCTCCTGCATCCGCATAATGCCCATGTATATCACATATGGCCACACAGGCTGATCCCCACCAATCTGTTCCCAAGCACCCTTTGACATATTAATGATGTGGGCTAATGCACCAGCGTTATCCATTTCCTGTTGTGTGGGCATTGTTACGAATCCAAATCCACGCGATCGTCCAGTCCCCTGGTCATACACGACCCTTGAATCTACCATCTTTCCGTCTTCACAGAATGCTTGTTATAAAAGAGCATCATCAACACTCCATGGCAGATTCCCAACATAGATCCTGAATCTTGGTCCAAACTCGCTTGGTGCCCTCTCTGGACGGCTTCCTCTTGGAGCTGCCTTCACGGTCAGCAGCTTGCCTTCAACATTACGTTTTGTGCATTAAAAAGAAAGCCACAGTCACCAAATCGTGGATAAAAGTAGAATGTGAATTGCTAATAGAAATATTTGCCCGCCCTTGTATGGAAAGCAAGAGACTTCTCGCATATAAACATTTAAGAATATTGAAAATTTTCTAGCATGAAACTATACGATTAGGAAAGAGTAAAATGCATTTTACAGATATTAAAAGTAAATAAATGGTAAAACTAATTGATAAGAAGGCAGAATGGCCTACAGATATGTTTTCTCATGTTTGCTTCGTGATCAATTTTTATTGATGAAATGACTTAGTATCTACTTTTTAGATATTAGTCAAAGTGTTATATGTGAATTACCATCTTTTTGCTCACCTAATTGCCATGTTGAAAATTTCCAAAGATCACTATTTTTCTCTGTTTTCAATAGAACAAGAAAGAAAGGAAGAAGGTCCGTGAGGTTGGTATCCTAAAAGACCCTAAGGCCATCAGAGAGCATATTCAAAAACTGGAAATGATGAGTACGTAATATATCCCTTTGACACATGCTAAGCTTTTTTTTTTTTTGATGACGGGGAACCTAGCAAGGTTTGTGAAATATAGAATGGTATAAATTTAAACTTTTTTTTATGACAAATGCCCCTTTTGTCTTCAGTGCCTTGTGCAGGACAATGTTAAGTCATGCTATGCTTTACATGTTTTCATCCTTTTATTTGTAAAGCTCTTTGTCAACAGAGAAATGATTTTATGGAGCAGTTGATTTATTCTGGTCGAATAGTTTAGCTATGCTTTCCTCTCCTTTATAAACTATATTATAATGATTGATAAAACAATCATTTAAACATAGGACTGCTTGGGTGCCCTTTAGATTCTCTGAAAAAAATCATATTTATGGTCAAATAATTTACGAGCCTATGAGGAATTAACTGAACCAAAAATTATGGGAGTACTGATCCAACAGAGCTTTTATGTAATATGACATCAAAAAAGTCTACTCTCAACATGTGAACTGTAGTATATAACATGATGCTCTCCTAAAAGACATATCAACACAGGTCTTCTAGAACAAAATCAAGTAACTAAGAAGAGTCAGAGAGAGAGACAGAGGATATGATGGGAGGATGATTTATGCTATGAGCTGGGTTGTGAAAATGAGAAACTTATGGTGGCTGAAATAGAAAATTGCAAGATAGAAAAGGCTGTAAATACCAGTTTGGGAGATCATATTAAATAGATCAAAGATATGAAGATAAGAGAACTCAGTCTTAGTGACGAGGGGAAAGAAGTATACAACCCACAAAACCAATTGAACAGTTCAAGAATAAGGAAACAAATACATGTGAATTTGTGATTGACGGGTGCTGGACGTACAATTCTCATGTTTAGGGATTTTTCAAGACATCAAGAACAGAAAAATCCTTAAATCTAAGGAACACTTTTATTTTTACTTGGAAAATTTGATAGTGCATTTTTGGATTAGCTTCATGGTCATTTGGTTCAGTGTAGTGATAATCTGTATGCAATCTCAATCTCATATAGAAATCTCATGAAACATGACCCGTAGAAGTTGGTATAGAAGATGGAAATAGTAGTGACAAAAGCTAGCTTTAACATCACAAACCGAATATGTAGTTTTGTGAATTTTTAGCTATAATGTTGGAAAACTCCATGGTGTACCATACATACGAATGAAAATACACAAAAAAAGAGACCCTCAGTATTCTTGAAATTATGCCTTAAGGATCAACAACTATAAAGTTTTAAGCATTAGAACGATTAGTCTGAATATGAATCAGCAACTTAAAATTTAGTCTAAGAAGGGATAATTGAATTTAAAGTTTCAAGACAGACTAAGAAGCGCCTATGAACTAGCTGGTCGCCTGATCCAAGCACACAATGGTCATGAACATTGTGCATATTTTGTTGGATTGCAAACCATGGTGGATGGTACCACAATTTGTGTTAAAGAGAAGATTTGAGGAAAGTTACCTTGACCTTGGTACACTGTTGGTTGGAGTTAATTGATATATGGCCTAGCTTGTTCTGCTACAAATCAAAACGTCTCTGTTGTCTGAACCCTGTTGAGACACGCTTATTTGTCACATGCTTAGCCCTTGTCTTGTTGAATTGATGTAGAATGTACAAAATGGAAACAAGAAAATAAAAGGAAAATAAAAAAGCGACTTGCCTTCCACCAGAAAAATCTAACGCATATGGCATAGCTTGTTCTGCTACAAATCAAAACGTCTTTGTTGTATGAACTCTGTTGAGAAACACTAACTTGTCACATGCTTAGCACTTGTCTTGTTGAATTGACGAAGAATGTACAAAAAGGAACAAGAAAATAAAAGAAAAATAAAAAGAGTGACTTACCTTCCACCAAAAAAATCTAACGCCTTGTATGTGTTTTTCTGTTACCGTAAAATTGCCAGCATAACAGAGAGAACAAAAGAGAATATTTGTGGGTGGGGGTGTTAGATTAATGTTTTGAAGGGAGAAGAGGAGACGACGACGAGGAAATATATGAAAACGAGGAGGAGGATGAAGTCGAGGTCGACTTATAGAGGAATAGGAAACCTCAATGTGGACTCTGGCAGGAGATGGGCGGGAATAAGGGAAAGGGAAGGGAAACTGGAAGCAGGATGGACTCTTAGAGTAGTCAATCTCGATGTGAACTCTAGGAGGAGATGGGTGGGAGTCGGATTAGCATCAAAGGGGTTGCCACGTACCTTCGGGGACGATCAGGATCATGCCGCCCCTGCTTCTGCCCGGATTCAACGATCTCGACCGTTGGTGGTCCATCCCGGGAGGGTGATGTCCTCGGTGTTGTCTACGACGCCGATGTTATTGTCGCTGCTCCTGGTAAAGCCATGGGGTGGCGAGGTCTCAATGTCGCCGCGGCCCAGATCCGCGACAGTGCGGCCATTCCGACGTCGAGGCGGCGGGTGCAAGTTGCTACCAAAAGGGAGGAAGAAGCATGGGACGTCGGCAGACATAGCAAAGGTGACAATTTGGTTGGGCCTTTCCAGAATGCAGAGGTGTAGTGCCTTGCCCACCTCATTCCCTCCCATCCCAACATCGTGGATCCTCAATTCCACCCTCGTCATCCGCTCTCCAAGCCAAAAGAAAGGAGAGGGGGAGGAAGAGGGAGGGGAGAAGAGCCCCGGACGACGTAGATGGGGTGGGAGAGGTCGTGGGAGGAAGGGGCAGAGAAGAGCCTGTGCAAGCAGTGGCATCGGGGTAAAGCGCGGAGGAGGGAGCCGTTGACGACAGCAGAAGAGGAAACGGTGAAGAAACATAAGGCGAACTAGCCAAATGCAGAAAACACAATTGAATCAGATTAAAACCCCAAACATTTGAACCGGAACATAGAAAACATAATTGAATCGGATTAAAATCCCAAACATTTGAACCGGAAACGAACAAATTTTTAATTCTCTTAAGCTCCGCTTTGGTAGCGGTTTATCCCTGTGTTAACCCGAAATACCGCCATACTTATACCCTTTTGATTTGGCGGAGGCGACGGAGGCCAACACGGCTTAAGACGGCATAACTCGTGTTATCACCGCCTAACCTATCCCACCTCTCGAGCTAGGATACTTAATCCCGTCGCTTCGTTTTATCCATTCAACCCCTACTTTATATCCCACCCACCCACTGCAACCGTCGCATCTACTGCAGGTCGCAACCTTCGCCTTCCTCGAGGTCGCCTTCATCTTCCTCACGATGTGCCTCTTCTTCGCGCAGAGCCCTCCATCCTCCGTCAGCGACAACAGGTGTGGCGCACATTCTTCTTCCTCCTCTTGCAAAACCCTCCATCCCCCGTTCACGGCCGGTGTCTTCATCTACCTTGCAAAACCCTCTTCCAAAACTATCTTGCATGTTGCTCGTTCAACCGACTCTTCACTTGTCTGCAGGGTAGGAGGAAGGAGACGATGTCGCCGCCCCGGACAGTACCTTCAACAATGGTCAAAATCTTGCTTTGATGACTCTCCTTTTTGTCAGAAATGTACGGGCTCTGCCATGCTTCCCCTCCTCACCATCTCCTCTCTGTCAGGCGCTCTGTTCCATGGAAGAAGGTGCGGGTGTTGCAGGTCTCTTTGCAGTGTTCCATCCCTTCGCCGGACACTTGACACCTTTCTTGTGACCTTGCAGTAGGCCGAAGCCCTCTTTAAAACGGCACCTTTCAACTTCCATTCTCCACACCGTGGAGGGAGCTCGAGGAAGACGATCGGGTGGGGGCATCCTATTCCTTCTACGTGAGGAAGACGAACCGGTGGTGGCCAGGTAGGTGTTCTTGATAGTGCTTCCTCTCTATGTTATGGTTGGACGACCGATAGAAGTGGGTTTCTTCGATTTTCCATGGATATGTCATTTTACTGTCATTCGATGAAGTTCATCGTTTGATATTTATTTCTTGATGGGAAATCTTTGTTAGAATGGGTTAATACATCTCCATACTATTTTTTTACGTTAATGTCTTTGCTTATGTTTAGGTTGTGTATTTACTTTTCCCCTGTTCATTGGCTGTAATATGATTTTACTATCATTATCTTTGCATCAAAAGCGACAAAGCAGAGGTAATATGGACATCTCCTATTTTGTCCACTGATATGTTAGCTTTCATTTTCTGGTATGCACATCAATTGCATTTTTTTCCATTATATGGGCATCTCATATTTTGTGTTCACTTATTTTAACCATTTAACTGTCCAACTGGCTGGCTTTGATTTTTCCTGGGTTCAGAGAATGCTGTGTGCATGGGGATTATGTTCATTTGGTCATTAATGCTGCAGTGTATTTGTGCATTTGCTTAAAATTATATCATTCTATTTAAAGCTTATTTATTTTCTTCGATGATTTCATAATAGGAAGAAGGCTGAGCTTCATTTTTGGTCATCTTTATGCAGTAGAAGTAACTGTTTCCTATTCCCCCCCCAACACACACACAAACAAGGTGAACTATCAATATAACACATGCAAAACAAGGTCAAGCATCAATAGGACACCTACAGGTCATAATACAGTTACCCTCCAAATATCCTACCATGTAAATCAGGCTCACTTGTGACTTCCACATTGCACTGTTACGTTTGTTTGCAATTGCATATTAGTTGTACTACAGTGGTGAAAATAACTTAATATTAAGGCTGCTATTTTTAAGAGAGCGAATCGCTGTAATTGGGTCTTTCTTGGGTTCAGACAATGCTGTGTGCATGGTGATTATGTTCATTTGGTCATTAATCCTGCAGGTCTTTGTGTATTTGCTTATACATATATCATTCTCTAAGTTGTTCATTGGCTTGGTTGATTTTCAAGTATGGTTGATTGTTTACGGCTTTTAAATATGCAGTTTCATAACCATTTGCTACATGTCTTCCACCTATGAGTCATTCCCCATTAAAGTGACAGTAGATATGTGCAAAGGGTAGACCATTACATTGGATGTCTTTAATTACCTTTAACAACAAATATCCAAAAACCTGGTACAGAATAACTACAGACATTAACATGCTTCCTCTAAATTCAATTGGTATTTCTAGGACAGCAAACCAGTGGCTACTAGCTGGAGTTGGTTGGTAGTGGGAATCCCTGATCACTGATCACTTTGGTATTGCAGGAGATCTTTGCTGCTGCAGGCATCTTATCAACATGTATTCCTCCGGTAAATGCCAGCATCATTGATTTCACTGTACTCCCTATACTCATACCACCCTCGGATGCCATAATGGATCTTGAATTCGTGTTGATAGGTCACTTGTGGACATATGAAATGGATAAGATCTTACTACAGTTAATTAGGGAGGAGTTGGTTAGGGATGATTTCAGCATACCGGATGCATGGGGTTTTGTGCAAGAATCATTCAACATGAGGTCGGGCCTTAAATTTCTTACGTCCCACTTGCAACATAGGCTTGATTTTTATAAGTGTTTCTACACCATAGCCAAATCGCTTGTATGCGATTGGGGTTTCAAATGGAATGAGGACTCAAAGCAGATAGTTAGCAATGGCATATCATGGGACACATATAACGAGGTCTGTTACATGACCATCACAACCTTGCATATGATATGACAGTGTGACCATGGAATATATGCTAATTGATTGCAATACTTTTCTGCAGTTTAATCCACTCGTCATGTGATTTAAGGGAAAGACGTTGACATTATATAAGGACATTATACAAGGGTTTGGTACGTGGGCAGATAACCTGGGACTACAATAAGTATGACCTTTGAATCTTCATTACATTATCTATGGCTCCCTTCCATAGTATCCCACTTCTGCCGACTAGGCCACTGATGTGCTTAGATAGGAATTCATGTATTTGTATCTTACTATTTCTGCCAATATTTCTTTGCGAAAAGTATGTTTATTGTGTCAGAGACGCATATGGCGGACCCAAAAGGCAAGGAAAGGGTGACCAATTGGACTAGTAAGGAAGACAAGTTATTGTTAAAGCTCCTGATCGATGAGTACCACAAGAACAATTGCAACCAAGGAACTTTCAAGCATTACGTTTGGAGTGATATTTTAGTACCGTTCAATCGTGAGACGCATAAGAATGCAGATGTAAAAAAGTTGACTAATAGATGGAAGAATTTGAAAAGGACCTACCACACGATTGAACAATTCCTCTCCCGTACGGGGTGGGGTTGGAATGACACTAAGAAGATGCCCGTGCCGCCAGATGAGGGAGCGTGGGCAGATGCCATTGCAGTATGTAGTATAATAATCATTGTCAGTGCATTATATTGTAATGAGATATAACATTTTATTGATTTTGTTGCGCAGTCGAACATTAAGTATAAGAAGATATTGGGAAAGTCATTTGAGTATAAGGAGGAGATGGATCTTTTGTGCGGTAACACCATGTCAAGAGGAGCTTTAGGATTTGGTACTACTATGGAAAATGACATATCTCAAAGGAGGTCGTGGGGTGATTCTCTGACACCCCCTGAGCAGGGGAATACACTGTCGAAGGATTCAACCCATCAACGGTTTACTGGTCTAGCCCTTGATTGCAATGCACCGCCTGTGGACTTGGGAAATGATTTCAACCCCTTTGACATTTTAGATGGCAGAGCAAAAACACCTATGCCAATGAACTATATGCTATCTAATACAATGTCTATCCCTGGATGCAGTCGTATAGGGGATTACACTCCTCCTTCTGGGAAACGACCGAGTGAAGATGAGGCAACGTCTCCTGATAAGAGACTGACCTCTAGCACCCCTACATACAACAGGACCAACCGAAAGCGCAGTAAAAACTTAGAGAAAGGCATCAAAGTGTTGAAAGAATTTTGTGTTTTAAACAATGACAGAGCAGAGTTCCATAAATTACTGGGCATTCCCACTGGTACCTCTAACCCAAATGAAGGAGTGATAATCAAAGATTGCATACACAAGTTGAAGAGTCTACCGGGCTATACGACCGATGTTTTATACACGGTAGCAACCCGCTTCCAAGAGTCCAATTTTCGATTTGTGTTCATGGCTTTAGACGACGAAGACAAGTTAGGATGGATCTTTCATGGTTAGACACCGCTTGTATTGTAGGTTGATTATGACCATTTTGTCCATGGTATTTATTGTGTGTTGATGTTATGCATGTTACTTTGGTCATGATCCCTTGCACGATATTATCATGTATCATCGTGCAAGTCACTTTGGTATTTCATAGCATGTACTATGTACCTTTCATGTAGTAAGTGGTAATTGAACGTCATGCTTTCATTTCTAGGCTACATTTACCAGTAGTCATCAGTCCATTGTAGGGTAATTTGGAAATTGAATATGGGGAAATATGCATGCTACGTGGTGTGGGTTGGTCGTTGTCCAGGTGTGTACTACACTTGGGAGGAATGTTATGCACAGGTAAATGGATATACAGGTGCAAGATTCAAGGGGTTTACATTTGTTGAGGACGCCCTTGCTGCATTTGGAGGTATTACTTCCTCAAATCTAAGGGTTTTGACTTACCGAAGAGGGTCCATGGTGGGAGGGAGTGAAGATGATATACGACCAGTCCAAGTGCGAAGGAATGTTACCCCATTAGTATTACAAAATTTGGCTATCCTTGTCATACTTGGGATTGTTATGGTGTTCCTTTTCCTTATATTGGTATGCATACTCATCCTTATTGTACGTGGATGACTTTCAAATGTAACTGTAACTGAATGGTATGTTATGTTTATGAACTTCTCATGTTCCTTGTATTGGACGACCTTGCTGTATCAGTCGTGACGTGGTAGTACATTTCGATTATGAAACACTCATGTTGTTTGTTAATGAAGACCTTGCTATATCAATGTATATGGTCACGTGTTTGCTCCTATCGAATAACTTCTTGTGTTTCATGCATGTGTAGGTTGGGGCTATGGATGCAAATGCACTTAGGAGAGATATTGTAGAGAATAAGATTGGTGTGTTACGATTTATGGCCAATCTCATATGGGATGAAATCAATGGTGATGATGCAGAAGATGAAGGTGTGCGTGTGCCAAGGCCCATGCATACGTCTCGATACACAGGCCACGTGTGGGTCCTCAACATTTTGAATGGCCATGAAAGACGTTGTTACAACTTATTCAGACTCAATCCGTCTATGTTCATACGTCTACGAGATACTCTTCTAGAGAGAGCTTTGATAAAAGATAGCAGGTGGGTGACTGCAAGTGAGCAACTGGCAATGTTCTTGTATGCCATGGGTCACGGTGTCGCCACAGGTGCTATGTGTGAGCACTTCCAACACTCCTCACAAACAATAAGTTTTCATGTGAACTAAGTGATTAATGCCATAGTGGAACTTAGGCATGCCTACATCCAACTGCCTGTTCCAACTACTGACGTGCACCCCTTCATGAAAAATAATAACAAATTTTCCCCTACTTTAAGGTAATCTACACTTATGCTGACCTCATGTTTTAGGTTTTACTGCAAATTGTAACATAAAAATAAATGTAGGATGCTCTTGGTGTAATTGACGGGACCCATATTCCTGCCAATGTTCTTCGGTCCAAGCACCTACGGTATCGAAACCGCAAGCAGTAAATTACTCAGAATGTCATGGCCGTAGTTTCGTTTGACCTTCAATTTCAATATTTGGCTGCGGGTTGGGAAGGATCAGCGGGTGATCAAAAGGTGTTGAAATGGGCCCTAGAACGAGGTGGCTTTAGGGTGCCTCCGGGTAAGTAAGAAGTTATTGGGAATGATATTCATGTTTCTGATGACTATATGTACACGATGCTCTTACAACTTGCATGTATTATTGTAGGTAAATATTATCTTACTGACCTTGGTTATGCTAACACCGGTACCTTCCTTGCACCGTACCGAGGAGAGCGTTACCATATTTCACAATACCGAGGGCGTGGCAATGGAAGTTATCGAAACATGCGGGATAAGTTCAACCATCGGCATGCTCAAATGAGGAATGTCGTCGAGCGAGCTTTTGGGGTAGTGAAGAGCCGATTTGCAACATTAAAAGAGGGGAACATGTATCCATTCCGCACTCAAATACTGATTGTCATTGCATGTTGCGTTGTTCACAACTTCATTCGTCAGGAGCATGGCGAGGACTTCTTCTTTTCAAATGCCCCCCATGATGTTAATTAACGATGCAGGTGATGATAATGTTGACCCTAACGTGCCCGTCGCATCGCGTGACATTCATGATGGGGAGGTGCTTAGAGACACAATTGCTACACAACTATGGCTCCGTAACTGAATAATTAGAAGCACGTTTATTTCCCTTATCCCATTTTGGTTTTCCTAGTGTGTCAGTTTGTTATGTGCCATACTGTGAAGTGTGATGGGTTATGACATTTGTTGCTATGGTAACAATCCTTGCTTCAACATGTGCTATAATGTCCATTTGTTTCGTAATGCATAGTGGTGTGTTATTTCTGGACTTTACTTGTCGTTTGGCTTTTCTTTGCTGTATGTGCTTTACTTGCATGTGTTCTCCTAATACACCCCTACATAGGTCTCCATGTTTGTTGCCCCCGGTGTATTCCCCATTGTGGTTTGTGTGCATGGATGGGTGTCGTAGATGGCATAGTAATGCAACTCCATCACAGACATGCACCTCAAATACTTTGGGTCATTCATTCGGATGAGGTGGCATCGTGTGCTGACCTAGTAGGTGGTCGTGCAATGATGAGTGGATCTTATGAAATTTATTAATGGTTGGCTGTCCACACGTGACAACCCCTTAATAGAAGATGATATGGCATACTGTTGGAATCCCTCCTGAGCCCACTTATATCCAAACAATGTTTAGTAAATGGCATGTTTAAATGGTGGACGCTCCTACTCTGGTCGATGGATATGACAACTGTTGCATGTTAACCATGGAGGGGTTTGAATTCCATTGAATCTGAATCTCTATGTGAAGGTATTATTGTATCCAGTTAACATTCTCATTAATCACATATTGTGTGCATATATTTTTACTATTTAGTATGACAAATGCATGTTTTCAGGGCAAAGGTAATTTGAAGTGTCTTAAATGTGAAGGTCTGTATAAAGGTTTGTCACCATCTTCTTCCACTGTTACTAAGGCAATGTGAATTTGATGTGCATTAACATAGTCTGTATACCCTGTTCTGCAGAGTGTTTAGTAACACAGGATTGTCAACTGTTAATATTATCATGGGAATCTGATGCCCATTTATTAGCTGTCCAAGACTTTCCCAGTCACGATGCAATGGAGGCCGACCCTACTGTTATCCATCAGTGTACAATGATAAATTGATACTACTGCAATTCATGGATAGGAAGCATGGTATTGTATGTGATATTCATGCAAGTGGATCAGGAACTCTAGTAAAATGATATGATCATTCAGACTGTTATCCATCAGAGTATAATGATAAATTTATTCGTACTTGCACAGGGGTGCTTCATCTTCCTCTTTTTATAAATGTGCAGTCTTTACACTCTATACGTTTTGCTTCAGTAGTTTTGCTTTGCATACTAACTCGCTTTTTATTCCATCCTCGAAGCATCATTTTCAAGTGAAAGTTGCAACTCCTCTGACAGCTATGACAATATCAGAAACCTTTGAATGCATATATCTGGCTCAAGTGAAATCTCCAACAAAACTCTACATTTTACTAGAGTTTCTGATCCACTTGCAAATGCATATATTTGGCTGCACTTACATTTATTTCTTGCTTCACTTACTACTGCAATTCATGCATAGGAAGCCTGGTATTGTCTTTGTTGTGTTAACTGCTATTCCTGCATAGGAAGCCTGGTATTGTCTTTTTTAAACACAACAGTGAAGGTAAATCCCTTGTAGCTATGGTTAAAGACTAGCATCTAACACTTGCTCTGTAACTTGCAGGAGAATTTGGTTACGGACTAGAGATATGTGATCCATTTTTTCGAGCTGCCATGTGTTTTGATTGGGAGATTATGTCACTTCATCATTTTAGTTGATTTTTAAATAACCAAGGGAAATATTTTAGGGTTATGCATTTTGAAATAACATAGGCAAATATTTTGGGGTTACGCTTCTTCTTTTGCACTTCTGGCTTGTATCCTTCATGATTTAACTTCCTGATCAAGTTCAGTTGCATTCTACCTTTCATCCAACATAAAATGTGGACAAGTTCTGCCACGGCATGCTAATTATACCCTGCTCCATGGTATTGTATTGACTTTCCTTCGGTTTTGGCACAACGCAAGTTATTGAGTTTAACCCTGCTCCATGATTTTCACTTTAACTTCTATCCATGTAAGTCTAGCGGGTTTAATTAGCATGTCAGGCTAGCAGGTTCTTTAACCCTACTCCATGGAATTGTATTGAGTTTGCTTCGGTTTTGGCTTCGCAGGGTTCTAGCATTGGTTAAAGACTAGCATCTAACACTTGCTCTGTCACTTGCAGGAGAATTTGATACAGTGTTATCATTATTTGTAACATTTCCTGTGAGCCCGTTTGGTGTAATTAGCAAGTACCGCTGCTCCCTCATATTCTTGCTACTTGGCTATCCTAATACCATTCATGTATCAGGTTCTGTATTTGTGCATTTGTCTCCTGCAAGATCATGCAAAAGTGGTGGAAGTACACTGAAAAATATTATCAAAAGTCAATGCCTTGTTTTATTTCTGATACATGTCATTCAACTCGTGTTTTTTGCTAGGGTATATTGATAAATTGTATGCATCATTTTGTCCGTAGGTAACTCAAAATTGAAGTTCACGGCGCCCAAACTTGATTCTCAATACTCAAAGCTTTCAAGGCGGCCAGAGTGATCGCACAGGAGGCAGTGGGAATTTGAAAGCCAACCAAAGTACATTGTTTAATTGAAGAGTTAACCCAATAGATATCACCCGGTGATATCAAAGCAAAATAGAATAAAAGTGAGTAAAGTTACCTCACTTAAAATATCCTGGGATAAACTTAAACCGACCGGGAGCGAGTCATATTGCATATTTTTTCTGCTTACCAGTTGAAGCTATATATATATATATATATATATATATCCGTACTTAATTAATTTGCTTGTGTGAGGGACTTTTCCCTCATGTGTTCAGGTTGGAGTGTGTACTTCTGAAAACTTAATTAATTTACTTGTGTGGGAGACTTTTCCCTCGTGTGTTCAGGTTGGAGTGTGTACTTCTGAAACATGGGTTACCCGGCCGCTCCCTCACAGTTGCCCCAGAACGAGCTCTGTCTGCTGCCCAAAGCAAGCTATCTGTATAGCATGATCCAACGACCCACTGATAATGCTATGCCAGTTGGAGACCTTATCTTTTAGCCCCGCTTTCTTTCGATCGGGTTTATCCCATGATAAGCCCGCTTAATCTCAAATTTAGTTCATTTTACTTTGACAAAAGTGGATTTAGTAAATCTAGGTTAATCCTACTTAATTCAGGTTAATCCGAATTAACCTATCCCATCTCGAGATAATTTAACTCACTTGTTATCAAATTAAAATAGAACAAAGTAAATTAAGTCAACTCACTCTCCTTTAATTTGAGATAAACTTAAGTCTCTGCCAAAGAGACGGACAAACTTGGAGATTAATGAATCTAACCGGAGAAATCTACCGAGTCGAACAATACACGGAAATTAACGAAAAAATTTATCTAATTCTCTTGTGTATATATATATATATATATATATATATATATACATATATATATATATATAAACCCGGATTGGAGAGTAACCCTCGATTATTGAACCCCATGACTTCCCCTTCGAGAGGGGGAGGGTGTCCACTCCTATAAATATAGTTCCCCTCCTTCATTTCACTCTCTAACACGAGAGAGAAAGAGAGAGAGAGAGATGGGTGCAACCACCGTAGCGTCCGGCGTTCCCTCACGTTGCTCACCGGCACTGCTGGTGGCCGCGGCTGCCCTGTTGGTGCTCTGGTGTGCGCCGCCGCCAGCGGACGCCCTCTGCGACGAAAGCGACAAGGTGGCCCTCCTCGCCCTGAAGACCTCCCTAGGGAACCCCGAAGATCTCGTGACCTGGGATAACTCCACTGACTGCTGCGACGAGTGGGCCGCCATGGAGTGCGACAACGGCGGCCGTGTCACCGTCGTCGACATACAGTGGTCCCTCGACGCCACCGGCAACATCTCCGACTTCATCGCCAACCTCACCTACCTGGAGCGCCTCGTCATCCGCAAGTGCTACGGCGTCACCGGCCCCATACCCGCCTCCCTCTCCAAGCTCAGCCACCTCCAGGAGCTCGACCTGGAGCAGAACAGCCTCACCGGCAGCATCCCGGACTCCCTCGGCCAGCTGCAAAACCTCGTCTACCTCAGCCTCTCCCAGAACATCCTGACGGGCACCATCCCGCCCTCCCTCGGCTCCCTCGACAACCTCGTCGACCTGTACCTCGACTCCAACGAGCTCACCGGCCCCATCCCGGCCTCCTTCGAGGCTCTCGACCTAAAGCGCGTCAACGTCTCCTTCAACGGGCTCTCCGGGGACGCCACCCCGCTGTTCGGCAAGTGGAAGGGGTCCAAGGCCTTGGACATCTCCGGCAACCAGTTCGACTTCAACCTCTCCTACGTCGAGTTCCCGGTGGGGCTCAACATCATCAACATGAGCGACAACAGGATCACGGGGTACATCCCCGACAACGCCGACGCCATGGAGCACCTGCAGCAGTTCAACGCCAGCCACAACCAGCTGTGCGGCGAGATCCCGCAGGGGGGCCACATCAACAAGTTCCCCGCCTCCGCCTTCGCCGACAACAAGTTCCTCTGCGGGTCTCCGCTGCCGCGGTGCCCGACGCAATGGAATTGCGCGGATTCGGCGTCCCGCCTGGCCGGCCGGCCGGGCTCCCCTACCCACCGTGGCAGTGAGCCGTTGAGGGGGATCGCTGGTCCGTACCCAAAGTGGGGCTAGCATGCCATGGAGGGATTTGGCTCTATATATAATAATAAGGGATAATCAATCAATCAATTAATAATAATAATAATAATGTGGGTATGTTAACGCAGGGATGTTGATCTACTTATGTAATGATACATGGCCATTCATGGTTAGTAAATCTTAATAATGATCGATGCTTTTGTCTTATGAGTATGTGTAGTTTCATATGCTTGTTACTGTGATCATTATTATATGGAGAGGGGTTATTCACCGTAAGATCGAAATGCAGACGTGTGCTCCGAGAGATGAGGGGTACGTGCATGATCGAAAGAGGTGACCTTAAGGGGTACAAATATATACTTCCTTCTTCATATGTAATTTTTGTCATCTGGTTTTCACATATATAAAATATTATTAATGAACTTAAGTTAATTTAGTACCCTCCCTGCGTGCAGCTAGCCTCATCCATCTGATCTCAAATGAAATTAGGTGACAAATTAAGAGAGAGTGAGAAAAGGATGGCGTTATCACAATATTTTACTTTTTATAGTTTGAGCATAACATAAATATATATTATTACAGTAGTCTTCCTTCATCCACGCCGTAGAATATATAGAAAGGATACCTAATTAATCAAGTCACATGAGTTTCATCTACTAAATTATACCAATACATATGGATTGATGTTATGTTACCTGCAGGTAAGATTAATAATTAAGAAAACTTTCTATTACTTTTTTTCATAGTGGAAAATTAAGGGATTAAAAGATCATAATCTCTCCATGCATCACGTCACATCATTTTGCCAAAAGATTTGAATTGCCTATGTATGTAATGTGCGCCACATATGTCGGTGTCCGCCTGCGATGTCTTTTTCATAGTTTTTGTTTTTTTTTTGGTAATCCTACCGAAAAAAAAAAGCATGGACTCACGGACAAAAGTGTTAGGCCCGAACGACTTTTAGCGGTCACACGTTTAGAACGTTCGTGGCTACACCAACGCCGTCGCCAGTGGCAGCCAACCAGGTACAATTATGTGCGTGAGAGTAATACTACTTGTTACACCAACCTCGCCAACTACAAATTAACCGGGTCTGCAGGGTGATTTATAAATTTTTTTTAATTTTTTTTTATGGTATAAGATCTACGGCACTCTATTTTGACGTGAGATCTACGTCATAAAATAATTTATCTTACACAGTAAAAAAAAATAAAATTATGTGAATAATAAAAATCACTATTCATAAACTCGATGATGTCAAAGAGAGAGCCTCAGTTCTTTATGTTAACATTAGTGTTGAATGAATGAATAATTGTCTGATTGCTGTTGCATAATTTCTTTTTCTAAATAATTGCACACTCTCCTTGGTGTTACCCACGAGTATTCTGGTTAAATGACTCATGTACATTTCCTTCGTACAACCTCATATATATATGTGTGTGTGTGCGCGTGTGATGTTTCATGACTGAATGTATGCATCTATGACTCATCATAAAGAGGTCTTGGTTTCACTGTCAATAGGAAGAATCAGTTTGTCATGTGCCTATGAGTAGGAATCCAAAGTATTTCATTGTCTTAAAAAAATCCGATTGTTTATAGAAGTCGACATCTGTGAACACTCTGTTCTGTTATGGCTTGTTCTAATTGGGTCGGTTCATTCACAAAATTGCTTGATCCGGTCACCCTCTTTGGTGTTTAGGTTCTCAAACTGGCTGTTGAAAGGAAACAAGAAATCCTGCTCAAACATTCTCGATCCATAGACTTGTGAAACCAGTCGACGTCCTTCTATGCCTATGTCAGACCGACTCTGCTCATGTCCCTTTCTGAAATAAGCTATCATGCTCACGGGTTCACACTGTGTTCATAAATGTTGTTTCTGATTTTGATATCTCTGCTTCTATCTACATGTTGCCGCCTCTATATGCTTGCTTGTTTTGATCGATCCAGTCAACTCACTGTTTTCACCCCTACTCTGAATTTCTCGATACACCTGACTATATCCTCTCCATGATTACTTTCTCTAACCTTAGATATTTGCTTTCATATATTCTTTCGATGTCTTTTATTTTGATGATGTCAAAGGGGGAGAGATTATATGAGTCATTAGTTGATTGGTTCATTAGAAAGAGCTTTTATTATTTGATTGGGGAGAGAGGTTATAGATGAGTCAAGGGGGAATGCTTGCAATGTTGCAATGGGGGAGAGTTCTCATTCGGGTTGCTTTTGACCGAATTGAAAGTTCAATGGATCGTAATTAAACTCATAGTTGCCATAATGACTCACAATTGGCATCATCAAAAAGGAGGAGAATATATGTTGTGCATGTATGGTTCATGTGTGATTTTGATGATGTCCAACTATGATTCATTATTGTGCATGGGATAATGATCCAACTATGATTTACTATGTATGTTGATGGTTTTCATGCTGCTGTGATCTTCATGAGATACTCTTAAGTGTAAAGATTTCATAAAGTCTCGTGTTTTGGATCATGATGAAATCTTTAATGGTTTGCAAACTCTGATATCCATAACATTTTGAATGATTATTATTCCCCTCATGATGTGAGTGAATGAGTCTTTCGAAACCTGACGACTTGTCGGAATCATCTCAGGAACAAGCTAATGAGCTGTACCAGGTACAAATGGCGAATTCAGGAAACATTTTTTCTGATATTGAAGATGAAGATCAACCTTCCACCTCCAAACAACAATATTATTCTACAGAAGACACAACGGACCTCTGCTCCGTCTCTCTACCATCATCAGCAAAAAGTGAAGAAGACTTTATCAACCCCTTCTACTCTACTGCTAAGCCAGTGAAACCATTGAGCGCCCTGTCTAGCGACTACAAAAAGGGAAAAGTTTCAGAGATAAGTATCATTCAGCCAAATCATCATCTCTCTGAACATCAAGTCCTTCATATACGAAAACTCATCAAGATTACTAATAGCATTATTGTCCGAGGGCATATTATAGTGGATGACATGGAACAATGGAAAGAGTGCCAAATATTTATTGACACTGGAGCCAACATAAATGGGTGTCATAAAGACCTTTGGCAAAATTGACTTCATTACCCATCAGGCGGCCAAATTGAAACAATGAATGGGAGCCGCTCTATCTCACATTTTGCTCAGTAGGTACCATTAAAGCTTGGTAAACATGTACTATTAGCAGGCTTCTTTCAAATTAATGATGGAGGCTATGAAATCAGATTGGGATGTGTAACCTTGGATAAAATGGGACCTTATACTATTTCATCAGATATGGTAGTTCTAAATCTCCATGATGAAAGAGAGATTATGTAACGACCCGAGAATCCGATTACCGGGAAGGCCCGATAACCCGAGACTCGAACCGCCACCCACGAGCCCGAAGGCTCGGAAGGGTTAGAAGGATGGTGTGGAGACTACACAAGTATCACAAATAATTTCAGAAATTAAACAATTTATATGATTAAGTAGGAGATAAATTAACATTTTACATGCTACATGGTCCACAAGATATAATAAAATAAACAACAGTAGTCCACAACTAGTACAAAGACAAGAAAGAAAAGTACAACTACACGGGGCATACCCCGGATCTGACCTCTAGCACTAACGCTGGGCACCTGAACCACGCTAAGCCTCAGACGCGCCCCTCTGAAGCCGCGCCTCGCCTGAAATACGGTGAAAACACGCAGGGAATGAGTCTTAGAACAAGACTCAGTAGGGATCACTCGAACCCTACCTCACAGAACGGAAAACTGCTACACTAGCAGTAAGCGAGTATCTCAGAAGTGAAAACCCTGCAGCTACAAACACCGGTCTCATGGCATGAAAATCGACACACGCGCCATGGTGAAACAACCGGAACTCAACGGTCAATACAACTAAAAACCTGAAGGTCAAAGTCACAGAGACTGGCAGTCTGTCACTCCCGACTCGATAAAAGTACCTACCACTAGAAGCATAGTCGGTAGCATCCCCTGACGTCTTACACCGCACCGCAAGTGTCCGCCTAGCATGATAGCCCCCGGCGGAGGCAAGGACACCGTACAAGTAACCACAAAGCAAGTGACTTGCTGGGGTCACGCTCGTCAGCGTGGGTCCAACCGCCCCCAACCACGTGTGCACACACAGACCATGCGTCCCCAGGTCTGGCCTCTAACTGGTTTTTCCCTCAGCCGGACTCTGGCTGCAAGACGTGGGGCCCGACGGAATCTAGTCTAAAAACCGTTCTCAGGGTAGCCTCTCAACGACTCCCTGGTGGGACCACTAAACGTGTAAGCAGGCTACGACTAGTGGAGGGTCACTGAAGGAGTAGACTCTCAAGTCAACGGAAAATAACACCGACTCACGACGACCACGGTCGGAGAAGAAACGGGACTGCGAATCACCTAGTACAGTCAAGAGCCTGGCGGTCCAACCCAGGAGTGCCACAGGCTCTGACGGTCTATCTCTGGGCCATCACAGCAGTCTGACGGTCCAACACAGGTGCGCCAGACACTCGGTGCAAAACCGGTTGTGACGCGCCAGCCTTGGTACGTCACAGGCCCTAAGGCACTCAACCCAGTGCGTCAGAAGGCAAGCAGAAACCAGCTGTGACGCACACCGCTCGGGGCGTCACAGTCTTTGATGGACCAACGCTGGTGCGTCAGAAGACGGAATGAAACTAGCTGTGATGCACACCCCTCGGGGCGTCACACCCTATAACGGTCCTACCCAGGAGCGTTAGAAGGTGGGGACGCGTCAGCTCTGACGCTCCCACACAAGGGCGTCACAAGGCTCTGACGCCCCACCCTGGGTGCGTCAGAGGCCTTGACCCCCAACGGTCAAAAAGCAACGGTCGGAAAACCAACGGTCGGAAAACCAACGGTCGGATCATCACTCTGACGGTCTAACCTGAGGGCGTCACATCCTCTGGCGGTCTATCGTGGGACCGTCAGGCCCACGGACCACCGTGCCGACAAAACAGTAAGCTGTGACGCACCCACCCTGGGGCGTCACATGCTGTGGCGGTCACTGGAACGACCGCCACACTGTCCCGACAGCGAGACGGTGGGAAAGTCCCAAAAATTACAACCACGCCCCCATACCTCCATAGGAGAGGAAGGAAAACAAGGGGGAAGCCCCCTAGGGACCCCTAACATGCATCCAAGCCATCAAAACGCCGAATCGTGGCTTAAAAACGTAGATCGGGCGAAATCTCCCCAAATCATGATTTTTCCCTCTCGGCATGGAAACGACCCCTCTCGGCCTCACACCGGGCTAGAAATTACGGGAAAGGAACGCGGGGATCTAAGGAACATCACCCTACCTCGATCTCGCCTCGAGGCGCGCCGGATCGTCCACAAACCGCGAAGAACGCTTGAAACCCTCGTTCCTCCTCACGCTTCCCACGAATGCCGCACGCCACCAGGATCGTCTCGCCGCCGCCTACGCCGTCACGCTGTCGCCCCACGCCGTCTACAGCCGGAGGGGAGCTCACCGCGGTCGTCGTTGGCCGAAGAGAGAGAGAAGGGGCGCTCACGGTGGGGAGGAAGAAGGAAGGAGGAAGAAGAAGAAGAAAAGGTGGAAAAAAAGAAAAAGGGTTGGGGTATTTATAGAAAATCTAGAAATTTTGAAAAATACCAAAAAATTAAAAATTACACATCCGCGATCCTCAGAACGCACCGATCGCAACGGTACCACTCACGTCTAGGTGAACGACCCGGTTCACCCGCAACGGAATTCCGCAAGATTTATTGAAACCCGCGCCGGAAATCGGAAAACACGCGAAAAAAGTCGAGGAACACGCTCTGGGCCTCCGAAACAACTCCGGATTGCGCCGATCTGAACACGAAAGATGTCCGAAACGAAATTTCGAATACAACGGAGCTGGACACTCCGAGAAAATAGATCCGGGACCCAAAAAGAAAAGATCCGAAGGGTCCGGGATATTACAGATTATCCCTCGAATATCTCCGTATTTAAAAGACCAGCACAAGATGCTCTCCATGGAAGATGTCTCTATATCTCAGTTGATCAGGTATAAGAAAAAATAATTGGAAAGAAGAGAAACATATGCTATAGTCAAACAGCTAAATCAGCTGTCCCCACCAGCTCAACCACATGTCACCTCTTTGGCATCTATTACCAATTATTTACAGACATGCTGTATAGAGCACCCACTTGAGAAATGGGATCGAGATTCTCCTATGGCATACATTCCCACAATTCATAGCATCCCTATTCAAGACAAGCCCATTTGACATTCATTAGAAGATGAAATGGAACTCAGAAGACGAATAGAAGAATTTAGTTCAAAACAACTCATTAGACATTCAGCTTCAAATTATTCTTGCTCGGCATTTATTGTCCGTAATCATGCCAAGCAAAAGTGAGAGAAAGCTAGAATGGTGATAGATTACGGGCCTTTAAATTCAGTCACTATTGACATTAAATGGCCTCTACCCAATAAAGAAGAATTGATTCAACGGGTAGCCCAAAAATCAATATTTTCAAAATTTGATTCCAAATCAGGCTATCACCAAATTAAGATTGCAGAAGAAGATGTTCACAAGACTACTTTTCTCTTCTCCATGCGGGTTAAACGATTGGCTTGTATTGCCGTTCGGGCTAAAAAATGCTCCAGCATCATTCTAGAGACGTATAGATGAGTTTTTTAAACCATATGTTCACTTCATTACAAATTATATTGATGATTTCTTGGTATTCTCTAACTTCATGTAGGAACACTCAGTAGCATTTACAAAAATTTACTGAAATTATTCAATTTCATGGAATAGGCCTATCAGTATTCGCCGATAAATTTCAAATAACTGTCACCAAAGTGGAATTTTTGAGAGTAATCATTCAGATGGGAAATATTTCAATGCAATCACACCCTCTTGAAAAATTATCAAAATTTTCAGCAAAACTCGAAAATTTGTAAATATTTCAGAGGAATTCCAGGGACTCGGCGTCCAGCCTGACCGGGCTCCCCTACCCCGTGGCAGTGAGCCGTTGAGGGGGATCGTTGGTACGTAGCCAAAGTGGGGTTATGTAATGATAAGGTAGTTGGCTCCATATATAATAAGGGATAACTAATTAATAATAATAATAATAATATGGGTTATGTGTTTTTCATAGTTTTTTTGGTAATCCTACCGAAAAAAAAGCATGGATTCACAGACAAAAGTGTTAGGCCCGAACGACTTTGGAGGTCACACGGTTAGAATGGTCATGGCTCCGCCAATGTTATCGTCAGTGACAGCCAACCAGGTCCAATTACGTGCGCGAGAGTAATACTTGTTACACCAACCTCGTCAACTACAAATTAATAGGTTCAGGGTGATTTATTAATTTTTTTAATTTTTTGTGATATAAGATATACGTCACTCTATTTTGACATGACATCTACATCATAAAATAATTTATCTTACATAATAAGAAAAAATCAAATTATGTGAATAATACAAATCACTATTTATAGAAATTTTTTATTTATTCAACTTAAATTGTTAGTTAAGATTCGCTTGCACACCAAAGGGGTGGGCACCCCCCCAAAAATTTCTAAAAAACAAATTGGTGCATCACCTCAAGTGTGATTATTCAGAGCGGTCCAACAAACATTACATTATGTCAGGGTTTTACAAATCGATTCGGTACGGAATGAATCGCACGTACCACTCATAGACCGGTATGACCGGTCTATGATACGCTACTGATACGTACTCATATATTATATATATTATTTTATGTTTAATATATTTTGATGGGTAAGTTGAGATGACCGTTTCTCACCGTGGTTCGAAATTTGTAAATATTTCAGAGGAATTGCGAGGACTCGACGTCCAGCCTGACCGGGCTCCCCTACCCGTGGCAGTGAGCCGTTGAGGGGGATCGCTGGTACGTAGTCAAAGTGGGGTTATGTAATGACAAGGTAGTTGGCTCCATATATAATAAGGGATAACTAATTAATAATAATAATAATATGGGTTATGTGTTTTTCATAGTTTTTTTGGTAATCCTACCGAAAAAAAGCATGGATTCACAGACAAAAGTGTTAGGCCCGAACGACTTTGGAGGTCACACGTTTAGAATGGTCATGGCTCCGCCAATGTTATCGCCAGTGACAGCCAACCAGGTCCAATTACGTGCGCGAGAGTAATACTTGTTACACCAACCTCGTCAACTACAAATTAATAGGTTCAGGGTGATTTATTAATTTTTTTAATTTTTTGTGATATAAGATATACGTCACTCTATTTTGACATGACATCTGCATCATAAAATAATTTATCTTACATAATAAGAAAAAAAATCAAATTATGTGAATAATAAAAATAACTATTTATAGAAAAATTTTATTTATTCAACTTAAATTGTTAGTTAAGATTCACTTGCACACCAAAGGGGTGGGCACCCCCCAAAAATTTCCAAAAAACAAATTGGTGCATCGCCTCAAGTGTGATTATTCATAGCGGTGCAACAAACATTACATTATGTCAGGGTTTTACAAATCGATTCGGTACGGAATGAATCGCACGTACCACTCATAGACCGGTATGACCGGTCTATGATACGCTACTGATACGTACTCATATATTATATATTTTATTTTATGTTTAATATATTTTGATGAGTAAGTTGAGATGACCGTTTCTCACCGTGGTTCGAAATTTGGGAGCGTCACATTTTTTCATGAGATTCAAACCGTCCATCTCACGGTTGAATAAAAGACATCTTAATCAACTCTGTTACACAAGACTTCATGTTAATATTTAATATAATAAATATTTATTATATTTTTTTCTTAGTACACTACAGTATAATACGACACGATGTCATATCGTATCGTATCATTATGAAATCGGTACGATCGAACTGTCAAATCTTACATTACGCAGTATGAAATAATTTTTTTTATATTTTTGTTATTTGATCAAAAAGACGTGAGTGATTAATCCACGACATTATGTCCCCATCATATCCGCAAAGACTCGGGGCAACTATCTTTCTCCAATCTCACACATGGGAGGCTTCACTGTGGGCAATTTTGTTAGCCGTTCCTCTAAACTAAACTTGAGTGGTTATTAGTTAAAGAAAATGACAAAGGTCATAGCATCTTGAAATTATAAACATCGAGCTTAGATTATCTCACTAAGAGATCACCCATGTATGTCTCCTAACGTGATTGGTGTTGACAGGTTGCAACATATGTTACCCACAGTTAATTTTTTTTTCTATTTTTCCATGCATTCTTATTATAGATTTAAAGTGTCTTAGACGTACACTTTTAGCTCCGCTTTGGTATGGGTTTAGTCCTGGGTTAGTTCAAACTTAACCCATGACTAACCTAAAAAATGATTTGATTGACAAATCCTCTGGATTTGGGTTAACCAGGTATTAAACCCATGTTAATACCCGATTTCGAAATCCACCGCCTGAGGTGGGTTTCGCTGATCGGATGAATTATCTGTCGTTTCTACCCTCGTCTCGTCAGTCAGCTCGCCTTGCCTCGCCTGGGACGTCGCATCGCCTCGGGACAGCGCCAGTCTTCTCCCTGCTTTGATCGCTCCGTTCCTCCTGTGAAACCCTTCACCAGGTGTGAAACCCTTCTCCACGATGTGGCCTTCTTCCCTCTCTGCCCTCGCCAGTCGCCTCGCCCTGTCGAGCCTGGGACGTCGCAGCGCGTGGGGAAAGCGGCAGCCTTCTCCCTGCTTCGACCGCTCTGTGCCTCCTGCGAAACCCTCCTCTCCAGGTGCGAAACTCTTCTCCACGGTGTGGCCTTCTTCTCTCTCTACCCTCGCCAGTCTCCTCGCCCTGCCGAGCCTGGGACGTCGCAGCGCGTGGGGAAAGCGGCAGCCTTCTCCTTGCTTCGACCGCTCCGTGCCTCCTGCGAAACCCTCCTCTCCAGGTGAGAAACTCTTCTTCACACTACCTTCAACCTTCCCCATCCCTCCTCCCCAGCTGCGAAACCCTTTTGCTTCCACCCCTCGGAGAGGTCACCGATCTCCATTCCCAAAACCCTAATCAGGACGCCTTACCGCGTGGTTCACGTGTTCCATCCCTGCCCCTGCGGCCGGGAATCCACGGATCGAACCCTCGCGCTCCCCCGCCGTTGCACCTCTTCCTAAGGCTGGCCTCTGCCGCCCCCCTTCTTCAAGATCCCAACCTGACATGTGCCTGGTTTTTCTCATCTTGCCTGGTTTTGTGTTGTTCTCCGATGTGGGGTTTGTTTGTGGCGCCTGCTAGGGCACGGACGGGGTTTGTAAACATTGCTATATCCCCTTAGCCCCTTGATATTCATACTTCTATTTTTTATTAATGTCTATTTTTTGTGTCTATTGTTCGATTTTATTTTTTGTGTCTACTGGAATGAGTCATTCTGATATGATTGCTTGTTAATATATTTTTTCCAATTCCGGAATTGAAAATGTAAGGGGTTTAATCTTCAGGTTTTTTTAGATACTACTGTATACTTCTTACTGACAAATTCATGTTCCCACATTGATGCCAATTCTGATTTCAATGTCTTTCTTCTGACTAAGGTTTAACGTTATTGTGTCTTTGTTTTCCAAATTTTGGGTATATTCATCGCACTTCAATTTGACCAATATTTTATATGATCTTGCATGTTGTCTACTTTCATTTGATATCCCTGTTTATTAAGCTAACATGACATACCCTTGCAAGAGAGGTGAAGAACCCCGTCCGTTCTGTGCTCAAAAGCTGCTATTATGTAGACTGTTTTATGTTTGCAAATAATTTCAGCAGACTTTTGCAATTAAAGGGTTTTATTTAGGGAGGATTTTTAATGCAGTTGCCACCTGGTTTTATTTCATCTGTATACTATGTTCTCATATATTGACTTCATACCCTTGAAAGGAAGATTATCTTCCTTACCTTCTTTGTAGAGAAGTTCATGGCGGACAGTAAGGGGAAACCGCGAGTAACTAATTTCACAACTAAGGAAGATAAGTTGTTATTAAACCTTTTGATCGACCAACATCACAAGAACACGTGTAACCAAGGCACATTCAACAACATGTATAGAATGATATTATAGGACCCTTCAATGATAAGACTAAAAAAGGGGTAGACAAAAATAATTTGCAAACCAGGTGGAAGAATTTGAAAAAATAATACCATACACTCGAACAACTGCTATCACGAACTGGTTGGGGATGGGACGACATCAACAAGATGCCTACGCCACCTGAGGAGGGTGCTTAGGCGGAGGCAATTACGGTATGTAAGCTGTTATTACAACACAATTATTAAATGTCATGTTCCTGTTATAGGTCCACTATATGGTACTTAGGTTGTCTTCTTGTTTCATAGGCCAACAACGAATACAAGAAGCTCTTAGGGAAGCCATATGAGTACAAGGAAGAAATGGACATTCTCTGTGGTAATACCATGTCCAGAGGATGTTTAGGATTTGGAAGCACAATGGACAATGACTTGTCACAAAGGCGGTCTTGGGGAGATGAAGAGTCACCCTGCCAACAATTGGGTTCAGATGATTTAAGTCATCGTCGATTTACTACCATGGGTCTTCAACCTAATGCTCCCCTAGTTGATCTGGAGACTGATTTTGACCCCTTCTTCATGCCAAGCTCTCGTGGTTGCCAAGGTCCTACTCCATCGTCAGTGGGTGGATGCAGTGGCACAGGGGAATTCACTCCTTCACCACTTACAAAGCGGCGAAATGACGATGAGACAACCTCCCCCAACAAGATGAGGACATGTGGCACACCCTCATACAGGACTGGTAGGGGAGCGCGTAATAAGAGGATGGCGAATGCCACCGATCCACTAAACAAGTATTGTGTTATGAACAGCCATATGGCGGAGTTGTATAAAAAGCTTGGCACTGGAGAATCTTCTACAACTTCCACCACTGTGCAGTCATGCACAATCAGAGAGTGTCTTCAAAAATTGAAGGAATTGCCAGGTTGCACTCAGGAAATTTTGTTTGCGGGTGCCGATCTTTTCCAAGACACTCATGTTCGATCTGTGTTCATGGCATTAGACGATGAGGACAAGTTGGCGTACATGACATATCACCTCCGTTGAGGCAGTTTACTTCTGAGCCATGGCGTTCACCGTGATAGCAGTCTCTCTATTTGTCTATCTTATTCTCCACCTAGTGGGACTTTTATGATTACAACATTTGGCATGTATTCTAATTTGGATGTTTCCTATACCTTTTATTTAGGCATGTACTATTATCTGTTTGTTGCATGTACTTTTAACTGTACCTTTCATGAAGACATGTACTATTATGGCTATTTCATGTACCTTTCATTCAGGCATGTATTGGTTACACATGCATGCAGGGTGTGACACAGTTGGATCATGGGGAAGTATAAGTGCTATGTGGTGTGGGTTGCCCATTGTCCGGGTGTGTACTACACTTGGGATGAGTGTTACGCACAGGTGAACGGGTTCTCCGGTGTGAGATACAAGGTATTTACATCAATTGAAGACGTGAACGATGCATTCCGACCCATTGCCACAACAAACTCTACTTTTGTGACCTACGCAAGGGGAGTGATGGCAAGTAGGGATGACGTGAACCCTTATCTGAACAACCTACACCAGAGGGCTACCCCTATTGTTATGCATTACCTATCTATCATTGTTATCATTTTCATCATCGTTCTCCTCCTTTTCGTCATATTGATTGCCATCTTCATCATTCTCGTTCGTGCCTATTGAGTTTAATGTGTGAGTTAGTCTACGATATGATTTTCATGTATTTTCTCTTGCTTTGAATGGCTCAAGATGTTTGTCTACCTGTATTTTCCTTAATTGTAGTGCATGTTGTCTCTCGTAATATAACATTCGTCATATCTCATGCATGTGTATGACAGGATATTATGGATGCAAATAATTTAATGCGTCAGCTAATGCGCGAGGGGGCTATAGTTTTACAAAACATGAGTAATCTTATAGTGAAAGAATTAGTAGATGTGATGGCTGAAGAAAATAACGATGTGCGTGTGCCCAGACCTATGCATGCATCTCACTACACAGGACATGTGTGGGTACATGACATATTAAGGGGTCATGAAAAATGATGTTACAACATGTTCAGGCTAAACCAAGCTACGTTCATTCGTTTGCGCGATGTCCTGATACATAGGGAATTGATTAAAGATAGTCGCTTTGTCACTGTAACAGAGCAATTGGCGATGTTTTTATACGCAATGTGTCACGATGTTGCAACGGGTGCCATGTGTGAGCATTTCCAACACTCGTCGTAGATAATAAGTTATTATGTGAACCACGTTTATAAGGCTATAGTTGAGCTTAGGCGAACATACCTCCAGCTCCCCACCACAGCAGCAGAGGTGCATCCGTTCGTTCGGCATAATGACAAGTTTTATCCTTACTTTAAGGTAACTTATAATCTGCACGTCCTCATCTGTTTGAGAATTTTGATGAGACATTCTAACAAATGTAGGATGCATTGGGCGCAATCGATGGCACGCACATCCCTGCCAACGTTCTAACATCAAAACACGCACGGTATCGCAATCGTAAGCAACAAATTACTCAGAATGTCATGGCTGATGTATCCTTTGATTTGCAGTTCCAATATCTAGCTGTCGGTTGGGAAGGCTCAGCCGGTGATCAAAAGGTCTTGACTTGGGCCCTAGAAAAGGGGGGTTTCAGAGTTCCTCCAGGTGAGTTCATATTGAACCTCAGTTTCTTTAAAATTGACTTTATGATTAATATACACATTGTCTCATTTATGACCTATTACCTCAGATAAATATTATCTTGCCGATCTCGGGTATGCAAACACTGGTAGTTTTCTATGTCCTTACCGGGGAGAGCGTTATCACATATCTCAATATCAAGGCCGTGGGGGTAGAGGGTATCAAAATTTACGAGACAATTTTAACCACCGCCACGCTCAACTGAGAAATGTTGTGGAGCGCACATTCGGGGTAGTAAAAATGCGGTTTCGAACGTTGAAAGAGGGGAGCATGTACCCAATCCGCACGCAGATACTAATTGTGATTGCATGTTGTGTCATCCACAACTTCATACGTCGGGAGCAAGGGGACGACTTCTACTTTCAACATGCACCGCTTGATGTTGAAGATGTGGGTGACGAGGAGGTGGATCCGAACATCCCTGTGATATCTCGAGACATTACGGAAGGAGAGCATCTTAGGGACACTATTGCTACACAACTATGGCTGTAAAATTGATCTATTTTACTATGCATCTTTCGTTCCTGGGGAATATTGTGTCCATGTACCCATGTCCCATAACATCTATTTTGCTCCGTTTGACTCAGTATATATCTGGTTTCCACTATGTGTCATCTATTTTAATATCATGTGGCAGGTGTTCTTTTAAAACATCCCTTAGTAGGTCTCCATGTTTGTTGCCCCCGGTGCATGCCTAAGTTGTCATACGTATGCATGTATGGGTGTCGTAGACGGCATAGCAATGCAACTCCACCACAATCATGTCACTTGTGCTATTTGGGTCATTGCTCCGGATGAGGCGGCATTATGTGTGCACCGACTAAGGGTTGGGGCGATGAGGAATGGGTTTTATGATTTCATGTTAGGGCCGGATGAGAACTTGTGACATCCCAACATGAAAAATGATGACACATACCCCCAAAATCCATACTGAGTCCACCCTACAATCGAAGAATCTTTACTATTACCCAGCATTGGATTGTAGGGTGGCGAGGTCATTGGGAATTTTGTATGCATAGGTAAAATCCTATCTAATTGTCTTACAATTTCCTTCAATATACTTTCAAAATCTCGTACTAATATTATGCTTTTTAATAGGTGGATGGGCATCGTAGAGGAAGGCAACATGTGGAATTTAGCATGTGAGTGTTTTAAAAGGTCTTGAGATTCCTTTGCAGCTATTTTTTCACCTTTTGTATGCATATGGTCTGCTAACTTTGGACTGCAGATAAAATCTACTGTAATGAATGATAAACAGGTCTGCTGACCTGTGTAATTGAAGGAGCTCAGAAAGGACAAAATGTTCTGTTAACAATCTAGATATGTCCATTCATTTGACTACTGCAAGCTGGTTGATTATATTATTTGTTGTCCTGATATATGGCATAATTGGACCTGTAGATTATGAGGTGAACAGTTCAAACTGGGCCATATACTTTGTTTCATTGGAAAGTGATATAGTGATATGTATAGGTAAAATTCTGTACATTAGCCCAAAAAATTCAAAATGGCTTCAGATGAAATACATAGGTAAAAATCCTGTCTAATTTTCTGGATATGTCCTTTCATTTGACTGCTACAATAATCTCTTTATTGTGCAAAATGCTAATCCATGGTCAATTCCCATGTTTTTGAAGTAACTCGGGTTCTATTTTGGCATCTGAAACTTCTCATTTTTCATGGAATTGACCATCTGAAACTTTAATCATCCAAAGTATATATCGTGTTTACCTCCTCTATGACATCTTCATACAGATTGGAGTTCATGTTATTAGAGGAATGGAGTTATGTTTTGGCATCTTCCTACAGATTGGATGATTAAATTTTGGCATCTGAAACTCTGTGCACTTTGATCTCTAGGTATATCTATTTGCATAAAGTCTGTCTGTATTAGATTTTATCAAACACCTTGTGTGCATGTCATTTCTATGTGCATCACATTTCATCAAAAAGTTGATGAGCATATTCAGAAGGTCCGTGCATATCACAGTGTGTAGTGCATACCAGGGTCGGTGCTAGCTGAACTCAGGTTGATGCTAGTTAGCTGGTGTGCTCTATGAGACAAGGTCGATGCTAGTACATCATGTCTTGCATAACAGGTCTGTGCTAGTTTAGGCCAAATGCATACAAGGTCAGTGCATGTCACTGTATCAATGCATGTTAGGTCGATGCTAGTTTGCATTCAAAGCAACCAATCTGTAGGAGGTTAGTGCATGTCACTGTAGCAATGCATGTTAGGTCGATGCTAGTTTGCATTTAAAGCAACCAAATGCATACACGGTCAGTGCATGTCACTGTAGCAATGCATGTTAGGTCGATACTAGTTTGCATTCAAAGCAACCAAATGCGACATAGGTCAGTGCATGTCACTGTTGTAATGCCCCGGGTTTTTCGGATCCTTCTTCGTGGGTCCCGGATCTGGTTTCTCGGAGTGTCCAGCTCCGTTGTGTCCGAAATTTCGTTTCGGACATCTTTCGTGTTCGGATCGGCGCGATCCGGAGTCGTTTCGGAGGCCCGGAGGCGTTCCGCGGCTTTTTCCGCGTGTGTTTTCCGATTCCCGGCGTGGGTTTCGGCTTTCCCTTCGGAACCTCGTTGCGGGTGAACCGGGCCGTTCACCAGGGCGCGAGTGGTACCGTTGCGATCGGTGCGCTCCGAGGATCGCGAGGGTGTAATTTTCTATTTTTCGGGATTTTTCCGATTTTCCGGATTTTCCTATAAATAGCTTTTCTCTCTCTCCCCCTCTCATTTCTCATTTCTCTCCCTCTCTCTTCTCACGCTCTCTCCTCTCTCCCTCTCTCTCCGGCGGCCGACGGGGCGGAGTATGGGCGAGGCGGGGACGGCGCGGGCGAGGCACGGGCGAGGATGGATGAGGATCGAGGCGGTGGAGGCGCGTAGAAGCTCGGCCGTGAGTTCGTGGAACGGCGAGGCTTCAACGGCGTTTTCTTCGTGGATCGGCGTCCACGGTGCGCGTAATCTTCGGTGGAGGTAGGGTGATGGACCCTCAGCCCGTGTACTTCCTTTCCCGCGAGTTTCGTAGGCCGTGGTGAGCCGAGCGGGCTAAACGGGGCGTTTTGGGCAAAATGCATGTTTTTGGGGTGTGAGCCGGATCTCCCGTTTTATGGTGTTTTTGGGCGATCCAGGGGTTTAGATGCATGCCTAGGGGCTTGGGGAAGGTTTCCCCTTTTGTTTCCCCTTCACCTGGGGGTGAACGGGGCGTGGCATGGCTTTTCCCGCGGTTTCCACCGTTTCCGGGCTGCGGACTGAGAACGCGCTATACTCCAGTAGCGCGTTCTTGAAGGTCGCGCTGCCCCGATAGGGCGTGTTCATCGGAGAAGATGAACAGTAAGGCGGTTCTTGTCGCGCTATGGGGTCCTAGCGCGTTCTGCCCTGTCGCGCTAGGGGTCCCTAGCGCATTCTGCCTTGTCGCGCTAGGTGATCCTAACGCGATCTGTGCAGTCGCGCTATAGGGATATAGCGCGATCTGTCGTGTCGCGCTATAGGTGCATAGCGCGTTCTGCTTGAACGCGCTGTGGACCTACAGCGCGTTCTTGGAGGGACCAGCCGGGCTGCCCGGGGCGGGCGGTCTGCGGCTGATCGTTCTCCCCTTAGGCCGTGTGTGCCTTGGACACCCAGTGGAGTTTCGTGACCGTGTTTTGGGGTGTCTGGAGGTTCCGTTTACCTCGTTTTGCGTGCCCGTGCGCTTAAGGGTCCGGGTGACCTTTTAGCGTCCGTTCGCATTGTGTTGGTCTCCGTTCGACCCGGTTGGGACCCAGTGGTCGACCTCCGGCCTTGTGAGTATCCCGGGCACCCCATGGGTTCCGTGTCCTTGTTTTGGGGGTGTCGGGAGGGACCGTGTTACCTCGATTCGCATGCCCGTCGGTGTGGTGGGTCCGGGTGATCCCATGTGTCCCGGGCTTTCGTGTTACGCTCGATCGAGTCACCGTGTGTCGGTGTGTGTGCGGTGGGGTCTCCCCCGCATATCGTGGGTTCCTTTGGAAGGCGATTCCCGTGTGGGCCATGTGTTTGGCCTTGGACTGTGAGTCCAGTTGTCCGGCCTAGGGCTGGAGGTTTCCCGCTTGCTTCAAGATGGGAAATCGTCGTGGCGGCTTGTGTGCTGCCTTGGGAATCGTGCTTCTGTGTTTTCCGTGTGGCCCATGTGAGTGGCCTTTGTCCCTTGCGTTCCCTTCTCGAGGGAGTGGTCTTGGCGACTCGTGAGTTGTCTCGGTACTTGTGCTACCGTGGTTTTAGACCTAGAGATTGGACTAGATTGACGGCTTTGTGCTGTTGCGTGCAACGGTCTTGACCCCGAGTCTTGTGACTCAAGGACCGTTGACTGTAGTGCGTTTAGAGGACTGTCCAGAGTCCAGTGGCTTAGCGCCACTTGAGTTTTCTCGACTCTCGCGCACGGTGCGTGCGTGACCGGGGACTGTGAGTCCTGTGTCTTCTCCGACTGTGGTCACCGTGTGACGGGGCCGGTACGTGGGGTGTCCCCCGTACGTCGTCGGACGCAGACGTTGTTTTCCGTTGAGAGTCTACTCCTTCAGTGACCCTCCACTAGTCGTAGCCTACCAGTACGCGTGTGCTGGTCGCACCAGGGAGTGGTGTACGGGCCGACCTTTAGAGACGGTTTGTGGACCGGTTGCCGTCGGGCCCCACGTCTTGCAGCCAGAGTCCGGCTGAGGGGAAAACCGGTCAGAGGGCCAGACCAGGGACGCGCGGTCTGTGTGTGCACACGTGGTTGGGGGCGGTTGGACCCACGTCGACGGGCGTGACCCCAGCTAGTCACTTGTTTGTGGTTACTTGTACGGTGTTCGCGCCTCGGGTAGGACCTACCACGTCAGGCGGTTCACCTGCGGTGCGGTGTAAGACGTCAGGGGACGCTACCGGCTGTGCTTCTAGTGGGTGGTACTCCTGTCGAGTACGGAGTGTCAGACTATCAGTCTCTGTGTCTTTGACCTTCGGGTTTTTGGTCGTGTTGACCGGTGAGTTCGGTTGTTTCATCTTGGCGCGTGTGTCGGTTCTTGCGCTGTGAGATTAGTGCTAGTGGCTTTACCGAGGTTGGGTCTTGTTGTGCGGTACCCGCGATCGGATGGTCGGGGTTGCACCTTGGACAGCGTGTCCAGGTCGGCTGTGTCCGGGGGACAGGCCTCTACGGCGCGGTTGCCGTGTGTTCTTACTTCGGTAGGTGGTACTAGCGTGGTTCGGTAGCTTCGACTGCGTGGTCGAGGTCTGCCTTCTGGCAGTAGGAGTAGCTGTAGTGCCGAGTTTTGACCGGCCACCGGTTCGCTGTTCCTGCTGTAGTCGTAGCTCTCCTGTCCGCTACCGCCGTTATTTCCGGTTGGGGTTCCGCGGGATCCCTGCTGAGTCTCTGTTTTGGAGACTCATTCCCTGCTTTTCAGGTGTGGCGGTTCTTCCTCGAGGTTCGAGGGTGCGGAGCGGAGGTTCTCAGTTGCCAGCTTGCCGGGCCGAGTGCTCACTTGGCATGTGGTACGTTTTACTGCTTTGTACTTTCTGTTGGACTGGACGCTGTTGTAGCTGTAGTTGTTCTTTCTTTCAGCTTATTGTTGTTGGTTGTCCTGCTTTATTTCCTATTTCTTTGTGCCTCCACACTCCTTTTAGCCCTTCCGAGCCCTCCCGGCTCGTGGGCGGCGGTGCGAGTCTCGGGTTATCGGGCCTTCCCGGTAATCGGATTCTCGGGTCGTCACAGCTGGTATCAGAGCGGTGGTTGTGGACGTGCATAGGAATTCGAAATGTTGCAGTGATCAGAGTCCGTAAGGTCCAGTACAGTCGGCAGCTGGCTTAGGGTTTTGTGTTCGCTTTCTGCCTTGTTTCTCGCTTGAGAGCTTGGGTGCGCTGTGCGGCGCTGAGAAGGTGGTTGCTGTCCGCGGCTTTCGTGCCAGCGTGGGGTCTAAGGATCGAGGTTGAGAGTCTTCTCCCTCATCGGTGGTGGCCCTGGTTGTGCTGCGTTGGACAGAGGTTGCTGGCAGGTGTGAGCTCGCGGTGCTGCGTTCGAGGAACCTGCAGCGTGGTCAGGTGGCTGGTGCGGACTGTTCTTGGTTAAGTGGCCGTGAGCGTGCTCTGAGGGAGCTGCTGTCAGTTTTTGGTCACTCCAGCTTGAGGTTTGTCCAGCCCCTGAGGTGTTCTGATCGAGAAGTGTGCTCGGGTGAGCGGAGGATCTTCTCGGTGAGCTGCTGTTTCGTCGAGCCTGATGATCTTGTCGCGCTCTGTGGCGTCAGAAATGGCGTGTCGGTCCCGATTGTTCTGCTGATTTCGAGGCAGGATTTGGCAGAGATGTCCCGTTAAGTCTTTGCTCCTGCGCTTATGTCAGTGGATGGGTTGTGTTCGCTCTGGAGTTGGCTTGAGATGTGAAGGCTCCGCGGTGAGTTCGGGACTCGAGGGTGAGCATCGGCGGTTGTCGGTTATGGCTTGTGTTGCGGCTCTTGGCGTGCGTGTTGCAGTTCGAGGAATTGCAGCAGTGGTGCATCGAGAGATGCTGTGATGGTGGTCCGACGTACTCGTCGAGTGTGTCGGAGGCGCTGACCTGATGGAAGCGATGGCTTTTCCTTGGTGCTGGATGGTGCTGTTTCCAGCAGTGCGCGAGGCTTGAGGTCAGGTCGAGCGTGGAGTCTTCCGTTGGTCGGAAGTGCGCTGGTTCTCCCTTTGGTTGGAGAGATTGTGTTGGGTTAAGGTTCATCGTCTTGCATTGCGTGTTCGGATTGGTTGGCCTTTTGTGCCATGAAGTCCGTGCGAGACGTGCTCCTTGTCTTGGCAGGGTGGTTGCCTGTGAGAAGTTGTGCCCATTCCCTTGTCGTGTGAGGGTGCTGGCGCTGTTCCGGAAGGACGAGTGCTGGTTGGGCGGTGTTTGCTTTCTCGGCTGTGCGCGCGGATCTGAGTGCGCAGCGGAAGCGTGGTGGGCTTGTGACCCACTAGTTCAGGATCGTAGCGTTGGTTGCTACGGGCGGATTCCTGAGTTTGCGTTGAGCATCGGAGGATGGGTTCCTCGGTGTGAAACGTGTTGTTTCCGTGCCGTTGCTCGAGGTTTTGTGGTTGTTGGCACTGGCAGGATGGAGTGTTGGGAAATGTGCTGGCTAGTGCGCCGCTTGAGTACCCTGTTCCTGTGTTGGAAGCCGTGTCAGGCGTCGGTGTTGGACCTGGATGGGGTTGTTGAGAATGTCGCCTGACGGTGGTCGAGGACGTGTTGGTCAGAGTCGGTGGCTTGGTGTCCGACTTGTGTTCCCAGTCGTGTCCTCGGATGAGATCGTCTTTTGAGGAAGTGATCTCTGGCAGGCTGTGGGTTCATGTTGGTAGCTGCGAGTGACTGTTAAGGCTAGTCTCGTATCCGACCACGGTGAGATGTTTCTTGCTTAGGTCGCCGTGAGCACTGTTCAGGTGGTGTCCCGTGGCTCTGTGGTAAGGGCGGAATCGGGATGGGCAGGTGTCCACTTGGATTGATCGAAGGATTTGATGAGACCAGATAGAAGAGTGACGCATTAGGGCGGAGGCCTCCTGTGAGGTTGGCGTCGGCTTGGTGGTCCCTGATAGGACATTGGTGTCGCAAGGTTATCCCTGGTTTGGTGACTAGCATGGGGTGGTTCCCTATAAGCCTGAGTCCCGTGAGGTGATGACTGAAGACGCCATGTTCTGTCATTTGGTTTCGTCGTGCTTCCCGAGAGGGTCGAGTTGGCGAACAGTTGGTGACCAGTGGATGGTCTTTTCAGAGACAGAAGATGCTGGTTGTTGGGGCTCGAGCGTGGCGAGAGCTGTGTGCCAGCGAGACCTGTGGTGGTCGTTTCTGTGTTATGTCCGACTTTCGGCTTGCCATGTGTGGGGTGTTTCGTGGTGTTGAGCCGATGTGCTGGTTGCGGTCTGCTGAGATGGCTGCTTGAGCTGGTGGAGGCTCTGTTTTGGTTGCTCCCGTGAGGAGGGTGTGCGACCTGTCAGCTGGTTGCGAAGCTGTTGTGCGATTTGTCTGCTGATCATTGGGTGGATCAGTAGCTGTTGCTCGTGTCGAGGGTTGTGTTTCCTCGGTGAGCGAGATTGTGGCTGCGGCGCCTTGGTGGATTCTCGCGTTGTCTGAGGTGATGTCGGACTGTGTCCTTTGGTATATGCCTGCTCTGCTGGCCTGTGTGCTCGGCGCGAGGAGCGAGGTGTTGTTTGTGATTGTAAGTCTGGCGGTGTCCCTCAGAATCGGTTTTTTTTCGTGAGAATCGAGGTTTTCTGTGCTGGGGCTCTGACAGCGTGTCAGTTGATTCAGCGTTCTTCCCCTGGGACTTCGTGCTTGGTCCTGAATTTCGAGGACGAAATTCCTTTAAGGGGGGAGGGCTGTAATGCCCCGGGTTTTTCGGATCCTTCTTCGTGGGTCCCGGATCTGGTTTCTCGGAGTGTCCAGCTCCGTTGTGTCCGAAATTTCGTTTCGGACATCTTTCGTGTTCGGATCGGCGCGATCCGGAGTCGTTTCGGAGGCCCGGAGGCGTTCCGCGGCTTTTTCCGCGTGTGTTTTCCGATTCCCGGCGTGGGTTTCGGCTTTCCCTTCGGAACCTCGTTGCGGGTGAACCGGGCCGTTCACCAGGGCGCGAGTGGTACCGTTGCGATCGGTGCGCTCCGAGGATCGCGAGGGTGTAATTTTCTATTTTTCGGGATTTTTTCGATTTTCTGGATTTTCCTATAAATAGCTTTTCTCTCTCTCCCCCTCTCATTTCTCATTTCTCTCCCTCTCTCTTCTCACGCTCTCTCCTCTCTCCCTCTCTCTCCGGCGGCCGACGGGGCGGAGTATGGGCGAGGCGGGGACGGCGCGGGCGAGGCACGGGCGAGGATGGATGAGGATCGAGGCGGTGGAGGCGCGTAGAAGCTCGGCCGTGAGTTCGTGGAACGGCGAGGCTTCAACGGCGTTTTCTTCGTGGATCGGCGTCCACGGTGCGCGTAATCTTCGGTGGAGGTAGGGTGATGGACCCTCAGCCCGTGTACTTCCTTTCCCGCGAGTTTCGTAGGCCGTGGTGAGCCGAGCGGGCTAAACGGGGCGTTTTGGGCAAAATGCATGTTTTTGGGGTGTGAGCCGGATCTCCCGTTTTATGGTGTTTTTGGGCGATCCAGGGGTTTAGATGCATGCCTAGGGGCTTGGGGAAGGTTTCCCCTTTTGTTTCCCCTTCACCTGGGGGTGAACGGGGCGTGGCATGGCTTTTCCCGCGGTTTCCACCGTTTCCGGGCACGGACTGAGAACGCGCTATACTCCAGTAGCGCGTTCTTGAAGGTCGCGCTGCCCCGATAGGGCGTGTTCATCGGAGAAGATGAACAGTAAGGCGGTTCTTGTCGCGCTATGGGGTCCTAGCGCGTTCTGCCCTGTCGCGCTAGGGGTCCCTAGCGCATTCTGCCTTGTCGCGCTAGGTGATCCTAACGCGATCTGTGCAGTCGCGCTATAGGGATATAGCGCGATCTGTCGTGTCGCGCTATAGGTGCATAGCGCGTTCTACTTGAACGCGCTGTGGACCTACAGCGCGTTCTTGGAGGGACCAGCCGGGCTGCCCGGGGCGGGCGGTCTGCGGCTGATCGTTCTCCCCTTAGGCCGTGTGTGCCTTGGACACCCAGTGGAGTTTCGTGACCGTGTTTTGGGGTGTCTGGAGGTTCCGTTTACCTCGTTTTGCGTGCCCGTGCGCTTAAGGGTCCGGGTGACCTTTTAGCGTCCGTTCGCATTGTGTTAGTCTCCGTTCGACCCGGTTGGGACCCAGTGGTCGACCTCCGGCCTTGTGAGTATCCCGGGCACCCCATGGGTTCTGTGTCCGTGTTTTGGGGGTGTCGGGAGGGACCGTGTTACCTCGATTCGCATGCCCGTCGGTGTGGTGGGTCCGGGTGATCCCATGTGTCCCGGGCTTTCGTGTTACGCTCGATCGAGTCACCGTGTGTCGGTGTGTGTGCGGTGGGGTCTCCCCCGCATATCGTGGGTTCCTTTGGAAGGCGATTCCCGTGTGGGCCATGTGTTTGGCCTTGGACTGTGAGTCCAGTTGTCCGGCCTAGGGCTGGAGGTTTCCCGCTTGCTTCAAGATGGGAAATCGTCGTGGCGGCTTGTGTGCTGCCTTGGGAATCGTGCTTCTGTGTTTTCCGTGTGGCCCATGTGAGTGGCCTTTGTCCCTTGCGTTCTCTTCTCGAGGGAGTGGTCTTGGCGACTCGTGAGTTGTCTCGGTACTTGTGCTACCGTGGTTTTAGACCTAGAGATTGGACTAGATTGACGGCTTTGTGCTGTTGCGTGCAACGGTCTTGACCCCGAGTCTTGTGACTCAAGGACCGTTGACTGTAGTGCATTTAGAGGACTGTCCAGAGTCCAGTGGCTTAGCGCCACTTGAGTTTTCTCGACTCTCGCGCACGGTGCGTGCGTGACCGGGGACTGTGAGTCCTGTGTCTTCTCCGACTGTGGTCACCGTGTGACGGGGCCGGTACGTGGGGTGTCCCCGTACGTCGTCGGACGCAGACGTTGTTTTCCGTTGAGAGTCTACTCCTTCAGTGACCCTCCACTAGTCGTAGCCTACCAGTACGCGTGTGCTGGTCGCACCAGGGAGTGGTGTACGGGCCGACCTTTAGAGACGGTTTGTGGACCGGTTGCCGTCGGGCCCCACGTCTTGCAGCCAGAGTCCGGCTGAGGGGAAACCGGTCAGAGGGCCAGACCAGGGACGCGCGGTCTGTGTGTGCACACGTGGTTGGGGGCGGTTGGACCCACGTCGACGGGCGTGACCCCAGCTAGTTACTTGTTTGTGGTTACTTGTACGGTGTTCGTGCCTCGGGTAGGACCTACCACGTCAGGCGGTTCACCTGCGGTGCGGTGTAAGACGTCAGGGGACGCTACCGGTTGTGCTTCTAGTGGGTGGTACTCCTGTCGAGTACGGAGTGTCAGACTATCAGTCTCTGTGTCTTTGACCTTCGGGTTTTTGGTCGTGTTGACCGGTGAGTTCGGTTGTTTCATCTTGGCGCGTGTGTCGGTTCTTGCGCTGTGAGATTAGTGCTAGTGGCTTTACCGAGGTTGGGTCTTGTTGTGCGGTACCCGCGATCGGATGGTCGGGGTTGCACCTTGGACAGCGTGTCCAGGTCGGCTGTGTCCGGGGGACAGGCCTCTACGGCGCGGTTGCCGTGTGTTCTTACTTCGGTAGGTGGTACTAGCGTGGTTCGGTAGCTTCGACTGCGTGGTCGAGGTCTGCCTTCTGGCAGTAGGAGTAGCTGTAGTGCCGAGTTTTGACCGGCCACCGGTTCGCTGTTCCTGCTGTAGTCGTAGCTCTCCTGTCCGCTACCGCCGTTGTTTCCGGTTGGGGTTCCGCGGGATCCCTGCTGAGTCTCTGTTTTGGAGACTCATTCCCTGCTTTTCAGGTGTAGCGGTTCTTCCTCGAGGTTCGAGGGTGCGGAGCGGAGGTTCTCAGTTGCCAGCTTGCCGGGCCGAGTGTTCACTTGGCATGTGGTACGTTTTACTGCTTTAGACTGTACTTTCTGTTGGACTGGACGCTGTTGTAGCTGTAGTTATTCTTTCTTTCAGCTTGTTGTTGTTGGTTGTCCTGCTTTATTTCCTATTTCTTTGTGCCTCCACACTCCTTTTAGCCCTTCCGAGCCCTCCCGGCTCGTGGGCGGCGGTGCGAGTCTCGGGTTATCGGGCCTTCCCGGTAATCGGATTCTCGGGTCGTTACAACTGTAGCAATGCATGTTAGGTCGATGCTAGTATGCCTTCAAAGCTTCATGTGCATGCATTTTACATTTCATAATAAAGGTCGATGCTTGTTGCACTTTACATTTCACGGAAACTTAGGTCTGAATACTAGTTGAACATCCCACAGTAAGATGCATTCTACTTCTTACAGACCGTCTATTCCTCACATGCCATTATGCTGTGCAGAAGCTGATTAATGTATAATTTCTTCTGGTTTCACAAGTACTGTATAATATGATTGCTACTAGTTGAATGTATAATATGATTACTACTATTTCGATGGAACTAACACTCCTTGCTATATGAACAACTTGCCCATATGTGTTGAAGTAATGCTATTTACATTCTTTCTACTAAGCATGCATCTTATATTAATTGGACATTGTTATTTGTTACTGCTATTACCTTATACAGTGTGAGTGCATGGACTGTACAAGTGGAACCTAGAATCAATCTTTATTAACTGTGTACCAGTGTTCATACTAATGTGGTTACAAAGGAGAAGGTTATCTAAGTTAACATCCTCATACTAATTAATGTGGTTTACTTTGTGGTTTTGCAGGGTCAGTGCATGTCATTGTACAACATGTCTTGCATAACAGGTCTGTGCTAGTTTAGGCCAAATGCATACAAGGTCAGTGCATGTCACTGTAGCAATGCATGCTAGGTCACTACTAGTTTGCATTCAAAGCAACCAAATGCATACAAGGTCAGTGCATGTCACTGTAGCAATGCATGTTAGGTCGATGCTAGTTTGCCTTCAAAGTTTCATGTGCATGCATTTTGCATTTCATAATAAAGGTCGATGCTTATTGCACTTTGCATCTCAGGTGAATTTTTTGGTAAGTGTTTACAAGCATTATCAAGTGTGCACCGTCTATTGGCAGGTTGTCTTTTAAAAGAACCCATAGTAGGGCTCCATGTTTGTTGCCCCCGGTGCATGTCCAACGTGTCATGTGTGTGCATGGTTGGGTGTCATAGATGGCATACCAATGCAACTCCATCACAGCCATGTCCCGTGTGTTCTTTGGGTCATTACTCCGGATGAGGTGACATCATGTGTACACCATCTATGGGTTGGGGCGATGAGGAATGTGTTTTATGATTTCATATTGTGGTAGGATGAGCACTTGTGACACCCAACATGAAAAATGACTACACAATCTCCCAATACCCATACTGAGCCCACCCCACCATCGAAACATAAAGTGTTGACATTTTGTGACCCTTTATCAGGTTAACACTTGTGTTTGTTCCATCTGCTATCTTGTTCTGCTTCCCACTGCAAGTTTTATATTTGACAATCTTATGCCAATGATACGTGCTTCTGTTTGTGGGCCTTGGTGCTTTTGTTTGATAGTTCAGAATCAATTATTTGTGGCGATGCATACATTTTGTGGCCCTTTATCAGCTTCCATCATATTCTTATTTCTGGCTCTGAAACATCAAAGAAATCTGTGCATGAAGTCCTTTGACTCTCAGGTATGTATCAATTATTTCTTGTTTCAACTTGTTATTAAAGAACATTATTTTCGGTGACATATTATCTAATGAAGCTTCAATGCACCGACCTTGTCTATAGGTTCTACACTATATGCACTGACCTTGTCTATAGGTTCTGGCAAACTCTTGCTCTGAACTGTTGTCACGGATTTCTTGTTATGTTCTATCTTTTATCTAAGTTTAATCTGTTTCTTGTGAAGGTATGCACCAATTATGCATTAGATGATAGGGTAAGTCCATACCAGATCTGTTTCTTGTGAAGGTGAGTTTACAACACTGGTAGTCTTATGAGATCCTTGGTTGACTCCCTATTTATTAGTGTAAAACCCTCCCATGGTTGAAGAATTTGAGATCATTATTTGCTCATGGAATGGTATTCGCATGACTCATTAAGAGGAGGAATTTGTTTAATAGTGTGCATTGAACTTGCATTTTGTTTTTCCCCTAGCAATGGCATATGAAGTATCTGACTTGATTTAATTTTGCAGTTCATGTCGAAGTATCTTGCCACTGTCAATCCAGAAATGCAGTTCGACGTTGAGTAGGTCTTATTACCACTTATGGTCGCTGTCATTGGCGATGCAAAAAATACAGATGGAAGTAGCAGATGATCTTGGCATCAAGTATTAGGACGGAGCAGGCATTCAACACTTGTTGAAAAGACTTCTACTATCGTCTAAATTTATTTTGTTAACCTTCTTTCACCTTTGCTTTGTCTTTGTTGTATTCAGAGGATAAGTGTTGAATGATTAGTGGATGTAAGGGCCACACTACCTATAAGTGTGTAATTTACAATCCCGTGTGACTTATTTTGTAAATTGTCTCCCAATATAAAGCACTACCGTATCAGACGAAATTTATGTACTCATTTTAATTTTAATGAATTATTTCCTTCAATCATTTACACACGTTCTCATTAGTCTGTAATGCATTTTACTTTGTAAAATGTCTGATATGCAAAAATGATAATTGGGAGAATGTCTGTATCAGCAAAAATTTCACACTTAAACAATCAGATGAGAGAGTGACAAGGTGATAGACAGATGAGAGAGGCCAGGGAGATGAGAGAGATCGATGAGCTCGGTAAGGTGTTCACATAGATGAGGAAATTATATTGTCAAACATGAAAATATTATTAAAATATTATAATATTCCATCAAAATATCATCATATTTACTAATTATATTTTTATAGTGACATAAGGTTTTACTACGCAATAAGTGTTTATCTGATTACTATGTATCTCGTCCCTAGCAAATGATGTAAATGTTGAAAATTTATTAAGAATAATTAAGAGATTCTATTAATTTAATATATCATCCAAATAATATTTTTTATACAAATATCAATATTAATACTAATTGTAATTTAAATGTTAAGAACTAATATAATAAGTTAACATGTGAGAGAGAGAGAGAGAGAGCGTGAATGACGATAGAGAGAGAGAGTGTGTGTAATATCTCAGACATTTCGGATCCTTCTTTTTAGGTCTCGGATCTGTTTTCTCGGAGTGTTTGGCTCCGTTGTGTCTAAAATTTTATTTCGGACATCTTTTGTGTTTGGGTCGGCACGATCCGGAGTTGTTTCGAAGGCCCGGAGGGCGGCCGCGGCTTTTCCGCACGTGTTTTTCGATTCTCAGTGTGTGTTTCGACAATTCCCTCGGAACCTCGTTGCGGGTGAACCGGGTCATTCACCTAGGCGAGAGTGGTACCGTTGCGATCGGTGCGTTCCGAAGATCGAGGAGATGTAATTTTTAATTTTTCGATATTTTTCAGAATTTCTAGATTTTCTATAAATATCACCTTTTTCTCTCTCTCCCCCACCCTTCTTCTTCTTCTTCCTCTTTCTTCTTCCCCCAACCGTGAGTGCCCCTCTTCCCCCCTCTCTCCCATTTCTGCGCCGCGGGCCTCTCTCCGGCTGCAGACGGCGGCTGGGCGACGGCGCGGCGACGTGGGTGGCGGCTAGGCGATCTCGTGGGCGTACGGTGCTCGTGGGAAGCGTGAAGGAGCGGGGTTTCTAAAAGCTTTTATCGTGATTCGTGGGCGATCCGACGCGTCTCGAGGTGAAATTGAGGTAGGGTGACGCTCCCTAGCTCTCCACGTTTCATTTCCGTGGTTTCTAGCCCGGTGTGTGGCCGAGAGGGGTCGATTCCATGTCGGGAGGGTAAAACCATGATTTTGGGAGAGTTCGCCCGATCTATGATTTTAGGCCATGATTTCGTGTTTTGATGGCTTAGCAGCATGCTAAGGGTCCCCATGCGTCTTCCCCTTTGATTTCCCCCTCTCCTACGGAGGCATGGGGGCGTGGTTGGAATTTTTGGGCGTTCCACGCCGTTTCGCCGTCGGGTCGGTGTGACGGTCCTTCCAGTGACCGTTACACAGTGTGGCGAACCAGGGTGGGCGCGTCACAGACCTGTTTTAGCCAACTGGGGTCTGTGGACAGTGACAGTCCCACGATAGACCGCCACGGCGCTGTGATGCGCCTGGGTTGGACCGTCAGGGATGATCTAACCGTTGGCATGACCGTTGGTTTTTGACCGTTGGGGGTCAAGGCATGTGACGCACCAGACTTGGCGCGTCACACCCTTGTGACGCCCCTGTGTGGGTGCGTCAGAGCTGACGTTCTCCCACACTGTAACGCACCAGGGTTGGTCCGTTACATGCTGTGACGCACCGAGTGGCACGCGTCACAGTCAGTTTCCTCTTGTCTTGTGACGCACCAGGGCGGGCACGTCATAGACTGTGACGCCCTAGGGTAGGCGCGTCACACACCGTTTTGCACTGAGGGTCTGACGCCCCTGTGTTGGGCCATCAGATGGCTGTGACGGTCCAGCCTTAGACCGTCAGAGCCTATGGCGCGTCTAGAGTAGACCGCCAGGCTCAGGGCTACACCGGGTGGTTCGCAGTCCCGTTTCTTTTCCGACCGTGGTCGCCGTACGACGGTGCTGGTACGTGGGACGGTAATCGTACGTCGTCGGATGCGGACGTGATTTTCCGTTGACTTGAGAGTCTACTCCTTTAGTGACCCTCCACTAGTCGTAGCCCACCAATACGCGTGTACTGGTCTCACTTGGGAGTAGGTGTATGGGCTTACCCTGAGAATGATTTTTAGACTGGTTTTCATCGGGCCCCACGTCTGTAGCCAGAGTCCGGCTAAGGGATAAATCAGTCAGAGGCCAGACCTAGGATGCATGGTCTATGTGTGCACATGTGGGTGGGGGCAGTGGACACGCGCTGACGAGCGTGACCTCAGCTAGTCACTTGCTTTGCGGTTACTTGTACGGTGTCCGTGCCTTTGGTAGGCGCTACCACGTCAGGCAGTTCACCTGCGGTGTGGTATAAGACGTCAGGGGATGCTACCGACTGTGCTTCTAGTGCGAGGTACTCCTGTCGAGTTCGGAGTGACAGACTGTCAGTCGTTGCGACTTCGACCTTCGTGTTTTTATCGTGTTGGCCGTGGTGTTCCGGTCGTTTCATCGTGGCACGTGTGTCGATTTTCGTGCCGTGAGACCGGTGTTTTGTAGATGGTAGGGCTTCCCTTTCCGAGATACTCGCTTACTTCTAGTGTAGCGATTTCTCCGTTTGCTAGGTAGGGTTCGAGTGATCCCTATTGAGTCTTGTTCTAAGACTCATTCCCTGCGTGTTTTCACCATGTTTCAGGCGAGGCGCGGCTTCAGGGGAGCGCGTCTGAGGCTCAGCGTGGTTCAGGTGCCCAGCGTTAGTGCCAGAGGTTAGATCTGGGGTATGTCCCGTGTAACTGTACTTTTTTTTATGTCTCTGTACTAGTTATGGACTACTACTGTTGTTATTTTATTGTTATCTTGTGGACCATGTATCATGTAAAATGTTAACTTATTTCCTGCTTAATTATATAACTGGTTGATTTCTGTAATTATTTGTGATACTTGTGTAGTCTCCACACCATCCTTCTAACCCTTCCGAGTCTTCGGGCTCGTGGGTGGCGGTGCAAGTCTCGGGTTATCGAGCCTTCCCGGTAATCGGATTCTCGAGTCGTTGCAGCTGGTATCAGAGCACAGTTGTGGGATTATGCGAGAATCATAAGTAATTGTAGTGGTCCACTAGTCCACAGCGATGATGTACAGTTGACGCTGGCATCGGACATCGTGTGTTTTCATTGACCTTGCCGTTTCCGTGTTTTCTGTCTTTTGCTTCAGGAGCGAGTATGGCGCCGAGGCGGAGCACTCGCTCTCAACAGAGGCAGTCGGTTGGGGCTCAGGAGATCCAGCAGGAGGTTCAGCAGGAGGATCAGAGTAGAGTGCCACTAGCGGGCACCGAGGCAGCGGATACTGCGAGGTTTCCGGGGGCCGAGGATATCTTCCATGGCATGTACCAGCTTATGTTGCAGCAGTTCGGCGGAGAGGCTGGTGAGGGCTCGTCGACCAGTGGTGGGCCAGGGCGAGCAGTGAGGGATTTCATGCAGTTCCATCCACCTTACTATGGCGGTCAGCCAGACCCTTATTTGGCTCGGAGTTGGCTCGACGAGATGGGGCGGGTGTTCAGTTCCACGCGGTGTAATGCGGAGGGCAAGGTGATGTTAGCCTACAACCAGTTGCAGGGCACGGCTCGGGAGTGGTGGTCTTCCGAGTGGAAGACACCTTTTTAGTCACATCCCCTTAAGCAGATTGCATAGAGTGACTTTGTCAGTGCTTTCGAGCATGCCTACTATCCAGAGTATATTGCTACGCAGAGCATGCGTCGGTTTTTGGAGCTGGTCCAGGGCGACATGTTCGTGTTGCAGTACAGGGCCCGATTTGTTGAGCTGGGTCGTTATGCACCTCATATCATGGAGCATGAGAGGGTAAAGACCGCTCAGTTCGTACAGGGCTTGAGGCAGGAATTGAGGCACCATTTGATCGCGAATGCGGCCACTAATTTGGAGATAGCGTCTCGCGTGGCGGCTTCTTTGGAGATGGATATGCAGAGGACTCGAGGACCGATTAGCCAGGGGCAGTCTTTGTCGGGTCACAGCCAGCAGTCGGCTACCCAGCAGCATGGTTCTTTTCAGGATGCGTCGGGTGGTTCAGGAGCGCTGGCACCGGCAGCGTCAGTGACAGGATCTGTGTCTTTTGGCTCGAAGGTCAAGAAGTTCCTTAAGAAGGGTTTCTCTAAGAAGCGCAAGAATCAGAGGCAGGCATCATCGGACAGTGTACATCAGTCAATTCCTTTTCAGCGTCAGGGATCAGTCGGTGGGTCTCGTTCGGTGTGTCCCCGGTGTGACGAGTCCCATCTAGGCAGGCAGTGCACGACGTCGATCATTTGTTTCCGGTGTGACCAGCCAGGGCATATGGTGCGTGACTGTCCTCAGAGGCAGCAGCAGCAGCAGTTCCCTCAGCCGCAGCAGTTTCCCCAGCAACAGAGGCCACAGCAGCCACAACAGCAGCATGGACAGTATCCGTCGCTACCCAGGTCAGCGAGTGTGGGAGGCAGGCAGAGAGCTCGAGGCCAGATTACACACATGACCAGGATAGAGGTAGTGGCGTCGCAGCTCGTGGAAGGTACCGTTCAGATTTTGGGTTGTGTGGCTCGGGTTTTATTTGATTCTGGCACGTCTCATTCATTTATTTCGGAAGATTTCGCGCTGAATATCGAGGAGCCGGTGACCCAGTTGTCCTGTGATTTGGTAGTGGAGTTACCTTCGGGTGATTTTATGATCACTCCGTATTGTTTCGATGAGGTTCCTGTGTAGGTGGAAGGGCGGAGTTTGCCGGCTAGGCTCTATGCATTGTCGCTTCAGGACTTTGATGTTATTTTGGGCATAGATTGGCTCGAGGCACATCATGTTTTGGTGGATTGTGGCTCGAAGAGAGTTTACTTTCGGCGACTTCGTGGACCCACTTTATATTTCAAAGGTATCAGGTATTCCTCTTCCCACTTTCTTATTTCTGCGATTCGAGCTCGTCGTTTGCTTGATGCGGGTTGTCAGAGTTTTCTCGCTACTGTGGTCTTGGTAGACCAGCCGTGTCCGGATGTCGAGGATATTCCGGTGGTGTGTGAGTTTCCCGATGTTTTTTCGGAGAACTTATCTGGATTGCCTCCCCAGCGGGAGATTGATTTTGTGATCGAGATTGTGCCTGGTACGGGACCTTTATCGAAGGCTCCTTACCGTATGGCTCCCGCTGAGTTGAGAGAGTTTAGGGCGCAGTTGCAGGAGTTGCTGGCCAAGGGGTACGTTCGTCCTAGCTTTTCCCCTTGGGGTGCGCCAGTGTTGTTCGTGAAGAAGAAGGACGGTAGCTTGCAGTTGTGCATTGACTACCGGCAGCTGAATGAAGTGACCATTAAGAACAAGTATCCGTTGTCGCAGATTGATGATTTGTTCGACCAGCTTCAGTCTGCTCGAGTATTCTCGCGGATTGATTTGCGGTCTGGTTACTATCAGCTGAGGATTCACGAGTCCGATGTGGAGAAGACTGCGTTTTGTACGAGGGACGGGCATTATGAGTTCTTGATAATGCCGTTCTGATGCGGGACAACTACGAGACTCGACTAGACAGACGACGCGACCAGCAACACACTACGACGAGGCACCGACGAGCTCCAGAAGAGACGAACTTGCCCCAAACAAGAAGCGCTACTCACAGTCGTCCCCATCAAGGGAAACGCGACGATCGTGCACGGTTGGGAAACCGGCTTTGAGACTTTGGGTAGTCGGCTCACTCTCGTGCTCGGAATGAGTCACGGGACGGGTTTTGCTCTCACAACTCACAGCGGTGACTAAAATTACACTAGCTAGGAAAGATAACTATTCACATGCAGCGGCAGTAAAGTGCATACTAAATAAGCAGAAAGACAATAAGAGTGACGGGTGTACCTCCACGCACACGGCGTGGCGACGACGTTCCGGCTGTGAACCGTCACTCCCGGTACAAACTAATAGTTAATTACAGCAGTAAAAATAAACTACGGCCCACTCCACGCAGGGAGGTAAAAGGCCACAACCAGCTATCCTGGAGCGCCGTTCAGGGGTTGGCGGGCAGCAATGTGCGGTTCCGGGCGGTGGCGGGTAGCACGGTGGTGGCGCTCAATGTGGGGCCCACAAGGCTCCAAGTGGGCCCGACTATTGGGACAGCGGCTTTCGGGAGTCTTCTGGCAACGACGACCGGAGGGAGAGTCCCTGGAGTGCCCCGGGTCGATCCCCGGGAGCGGTGGTCGCCGGTGGTGAGTTGGGGAATTTATTGGGAATTAATCCCCAATGCTGTCCTGCAGCTCCGCTTCTGGTCGGATCTGCGTGCTCCGACGAGATCAGACGGTACGCCCAGCCATGACGTCAGATCGAGACGAGGTTAGCGCCGTTGCGAAGAGCACTCGAAGAACTTCAACATACTGGAGTTTCAGAACCATCCAACGGTCTGAATGGAAATGAATAGCTCTGTAAACTGAGTGATGGTTCTGTCCCGAAACTCAGAATCCACAGGGCAGACTAGAACCAGCCTGTTTATGGGCTTTGACCGTGGATCAAAAGAAATAAGTAGGACCTGAGATTTTTATGGTGGATAGAGGGGAGGGACATGGTGACACACATAGTTTTTTTGTAGGATTCTGATCACGTTTGGGGGGTTGGAAAAATCGCCTACCACAGACTATCTCGCTGGCCTGCTCACAGGCAGACTGTGAGGGGAACAAACTACTGACTGGGACGGGGGGCAAACAAACTCTGATCGGCGTGAAATTTAAACTGGGGATGTAGGAGACATGGGGAAACCAACCCTCAAAATATCAGCTCGATCCAACGGTCGGATCTGGAGTTATGGCCTCCTCTTCAAGCTTCAGATTTGCAGGCCGAAATCCAGGACAGCAACTCGGAGAAGTGGTGGTGGCAGCTTGATGGCGGCACGAACGGCGGCGACGGCGGCAGTGGACATTCATAATAGGTAGAGGGAGAAGAGAAGGGGAAGAGATTTGAGAGATAGGAGAGATTTAGATCTAGATCTGGAGAAGAGAGGGGGAAGGAGATGAAGAACACCAAGAACACTAGAAGAAAGAGGGGGGGTGCACACCAAGCATAATTCTCTTGAATTTTTCATTAGTTTCTCCACAAATGATACAAGAGACTATAAATAGACACACCCTCGATCTAGACCAAAGGACATCCACTAACATCAAAGGACATCCACTAATATTGGTCAAGGGTAGGTGGGGGACAAGCATGGGGGACAAGGAGCACCAAAGGACACCCACTAACCTTGGTCCAAGTCTTCTAGAAGGTCCAATTGGGCTCCTAATGGTCTTGAGGTCCAATTTAGAAGTTGGACCCCTTACATGAAGAGTAGCCCATATTACAATCTTGACCCGACTAGAAGTTAAAATAAAAATACACACTAATACACTCAAAGTAAATACATAAAATGTCAAAGCTCCGACGAAAGCTCCGTGCTGTCACCCAGCCACAAGGAAGTCGGCATGCTACGCTTCTGGTACCGGCGACTAGCTCTGGTGTCCGCACCAATTCTCCCCGGGTGGGAGAAGCTCGACCCCGTCGAGTAAGGGTCCGGGTCGCTCTGGTATCGATCCAGCAGATCTGGATCTATCCTCTGTAGCTCGTCCCGGGTGATCCAAGTGTCATCGGACGCGGGCCGTCCCCTCCAACGCACTAAATAGCGCTGGTACATTCCGCCTCGAGTAGTAGTCACCTGCTCATCCAGTATACACTCTATCTGCTCTCGCTACTGAGGTAACAAGGCTGGAGGTGGGCGCTCAAGGGTGGTGTCACTCACAATGGACGGGGATGGCTCAAAGGGCTCACTGGGTATCACCGTTGGGTCCCTATAAGTGACGAGATCCGAGATGTTGAAAGTGGAGCTGATCCCGTAATCCTCTGGTAAGTCCACAACATATGCGTTCGACCCGACTCACCTCACTACCCGAAAGGGACCGACACCACGAGCATGTAACTTCTTCACGGCTCTTGAGGGAAACCGTTCAGGTTTGACCCTGATCATGACATAGTCGCCCTCCTGAAACTCACGGTGGTGCCTATGGGCGTCAGCCAATTCTTTGTATCGTGCGTTGCTGGACTCAATGTGACGACGGATATGCTCATGCAACTGTCTAATGTGATCGGCAAAAGACTCGGCTGACTCAGACACACGGGATTGGACGGGAGATGGAACTAGGTCTATGGGCCTTCTGGGTCTACGGCCAGTGACAATCTCGAAGGGACTCATACCGGTAGACCTATTGACCGAATCGTTATAAGCAAACTCGGCTAAGGGTAAGACCAAATCCCAATCCCTGACTCGATCTCGGACAAGACACCTAAGAAGATCCCCCAAACTCCTATTGACAACCTCAGTCTGACCATCGGTCTGGGGGTGATATGCCGTGGAAAATTTCAATTGAGTGCCCATCATATGCCATAGGGTTTTCCAGAAATAGCTAGTAAAGCGTACATCCCTATCGGACACTATAGTGCGGGGAAGTCCAAACCTGGAGACACAGTGGGAAAAGAATAGACGGGCAACTCTAGAGGCATCCCAAGTTTTGAAGCAAGGAATGAATAATGCCATCTTCGAGAACCTGTCTACAACCACAAAGATGGAGTCATGCCGTCGGAGGGTGCGGGGCAATCCCAACACAAAGTCCATGCTTATGTCCTGCCATGGACTATCCGGGACGGGGAGGGGAGTATAGAGGCCGGTATTCTGCTTCCTTTGTTTGGCCATGGCGCATGTGCGGCACTGGGCCACGATGCGAGCAATATCTCTCTTCAAGCTAGGCCAATAGAATCTATGCTCGACCGACTCTATGATCTTGTTCCGGCTGAAGTGGCCAGCAAGACCCCCCGCGTTCATCTCCCAGGTAAGAAAGTCACGAACCGAAGTCCGTGGGATGCACAATTTGTCACCCCGGAATATGTGACCCTCCTGTAGCACAAACTCGCTATAATCCCGCGAAGGACCGGCCTGAAGGGCTACATAGATCGGACCGAAATCTGGACAATCAGCATAGGCATCTTTCAGCCTCTCTAAACCTACCACCTCTACACTCATGGTGGTCAACATCATCATCCGCCGACTCAGTGCATCGACGAGCTTGTTCTCCGCCCCTGTCTTGTGCTTGAGCACAAAGGTGTACTCTTGGAGATACTCCACCCAACGACTATGGCGAACATTCAACTTCTTTTGGGTATGGAGGAATCGTAAGGCCTCATGATCGGAAAAAAGGACAAACTCCTGGTGCAAAAGATAATGCCTCCAATACCTCAATGCCTGGACGACTGCGTAAAATTCCTTGTCATAAGTGGAATAGCGCAGTTTGGCATCGTTATGCTTCTCGCTAAAGAATGCAATGGGGTGGGACTCCTGACTCAATACTCCACCAATGCCTACCCCAGAAGCGTCACATGTGACCACAAACACCTTACAAAAATCAGGAAGTGCAAGGACATGTGCCTGGGTCATAGGCTCCTTGATGTCCTGGAATGCTGTGGCTGCGGCTTTGGTCCATACAAATGCCCCCTTCTTTATGCAATCAGTGATTGGGGCAGTGATAGAACTAAAGCCACGAATGAAGCGGCGGTAGAACGTCGCTAGGCCATGGAAACTCCGAACATCGTGGAGTGTGTGGGGCTCGGGCCACTCCTGGATGGCCCTAATCTTCTCCGGATCAGCGGAGACTCCATCTCTCGACACAATAAACCCGAGGAAAGTGATATGATCAGACATGAAAGCACATTTCTTCGGGTTGGCGTATAAAGTCTCACGCCTCAACACAATGTAGACCTGCCTAAGATGGTCTAAGTGATCCTCCCTAGTGCGGCTGTAGATAAGAATGTCGTCAAAATAGACGACCAAGAAGACCCCTATCATAGGGCGTAAGACCTGGGTCATCAACCGCATGAAGGTGCTAGGGGCATTGGAAAGCCCAAAGGGCATAACCAACCACTCAAAAAGACCATCCTTAGTCTTGAATGCCGTCTTCCATTCATCCCCAGGCCTGATCCGCACCTGGTGATAGCCACTACGAAGGTCTATCTTTGAGAAGATAGTGGCTCCCGACATCATATCAAGCAATTCATCCAATCGGGGAATGGGAAAATGATACTTCACCGTGATCTTGTTGATTGCACGGCTATCAACGCACATCCTCCATGTGCCATCCTTCTTCGGGGCCAATAATGCGGGAACAGCGCAAGGGCTCTTGCTGTCCCGAAGAGATCCCCGACTCATCAACTCCTCGACCTGTCGCTGTAGCTCGGCATGGTCCGTGGGACTCATCCTATAGTGGGGAAGGTTGGGCAAGGATGAGCCCGGGACGAGGTCGATCTCATGCTGGATATCCCTCATAGGTGGAAGGCCTCCAGGGAGGTCTTCGGGGAAGACATCGGAAAATTCCCGTAATATTGCGGCTATCTCTGGGGGATGCTCATCCTCTGACATAGGGGCGACATCCTCTATGCCCCTGACAACGACAGCTAGAATGGGGTTACCCCCGGTCACCTCCTGTTCCATCTCTCTCAGACTGATCATCATCAACCTCCTGGGTGGAGGGTCCACTCTGCCAGGAGTAGTCGACGAGGTGGATGCCTGTGCCGAGGACAAAGTGGGTGGACCGACCTTCCCCTGACCAGAAGTGGTCGTAGTGCTGGGGCCAGCTGGTCCGCGGATAGATGGGTCCTTCGGCTGGACTGGGTGGAGGGTAATCCTATGGCCATCATGGTCGAAGGTGCAAGTGTTCGACCTACCATGAAGGGTGGCATCTCGATCAAAGAGCCAAGGCCTACCAAGGATGATACTTCCCACCTCCATAGGTAGTACATCACACCATATCGCATCATGGTATGCCTGGAACTGCAGCGGCACCAGACACCGCAGTCTGACCGGGATGGAAGTGGAATCCACCCAAGAAACTCTATAGGGTGCGGGGTGATCCACGGGCGTCAAACTAAGGAGCTTGACGGTGCCTGTGGAGATAGCGTCGATGCAACTCCCGCTATCTATAATCACCTTGCAAGCTTTCCCTTCCAGCCTACAAAATGTGTGGAATATGGTGGTGCGACGCCAGTCGTCGCTCACCTGAGGTTGGGTAAGGATGCACCTGACTACACCCAAATGTACGTCATCCTGATACGAGGTACCAAGGACGTCAACCTGCTCGCCCTCCAATAACTCGTCAAAGAATTCCTCGGCCAATTCTTGGTCCGGCTCGTAGCTGACTGGCACCAACTCAGGCATGGGGTCACGAGCCGGTGTGTCGGCAATAACAAGTGCTCCCCGGGTGGGACACTTGCTGGCAAAGTGGCCAACTCCACCACAAGTGTAGCAACGGTCTCGTGTCCCATTGCCCTGAGATGTTCCACCAATCATTGGCCCCTTACCCTTGTCCTCTCGATGGACTGGGGGTGTAGGAAGAAGAGGCCGAGCTGGCACGGCAGGCTGATAAGGTCGAGTGGCAGGGATGGGTGCCTGCGGGCGAGGGGGAGGGTCCCTCGGAGGGAAAGTGCGGAGCCTAGGAGCAGTGGGGTTCTGTCGAGGGGGTTCAGGGGGACGGGCCACCGGAAACCGGCTATAGGAGGTAGGCGTGGTACGAGGGTCAGTCCCACGCTGATAAGTGAACCCTGGGCGCTGGACGGGAGCGAACTCCGCCTCGAACTGCTCCAACTCTAGAGCAACCTGGTATGCGTCTTCCAAGGTGGTAACATTGCGGCGAAACAATTCATATTGGTAGTGGGGCCGCAAACCACGACGAAAGCGCGATACAGGCATGGTGCTCTCCTCCGTAACGCCACATCGTAAAAAGTACTCGTCAAACTCCGCAATGTAGTCTGACACGGATCGGTCTCCTTGGGAGAGACTCTGCCACCTATCAATAAGTCGCTGACGGTATGTGGCAGGAAGGTACTTACGCCTAAGCTTATCCTTCATCTCATCCCAAGAACCTATCTGAGGCTCATGACGCTGAAAGAGCAAGCTCTCTACATTGCTCCAGCAAGTCTGTGCTTGCCCCCAACAACTTCATCTTGGCATATCTGACCCTCCGGTGGTCTGTCATCTCGAACCACTCAAAGTACCGGTCCATGCTGGCCTCCCAATCAAGATAGATCTTGGGTTCCAAAGGTTTGGACCCATCAAACGTGGGAGGGTCCACACGGACGGTCTTGAGGATCCGTTCGTCATCATCATCCCAATGTGGTCGGTGACCATGTCGGCGCCGGCCATTTCCCCTGTAATCGTTGTCGGACTCGTAGTCCTCAAAATGGGGGGCACGTTGCCGTTGTTCCTCAGCCCGAGGTGGTGCGAGCTGGGCAGCAGGCGCGGGCTGGGCAGCATGTGCCTGAGGGGCCGGGAGAATGCCGGGTAGGTCTCGGCGAGGGATTCTCTCCACACTCTCTAACCTTCCAACCAGTCCTTGGACAGATCGGTCAGAAGCCTCGGCGCGGTCCTCCATGGCTTTGAATCGGCTCTCCATACGCTCGGTATGCTCCCTAAGAGTTTGCTCGGACCTATCCATGCGGTCCATGAGTAGAGCTATCATGTCCTCCAGGGAATGGCCTCCCGGGTTGGCACCTCGGTGTTCACCCATAGTGTCAGGGTGATGGTACTGGGCACCTCCACGGGTGGGCATGCAATGAGATGTAAAGAGAGCTAAGGGTGACTCACTAGACAAAATAGGGATGGACCGATGTAAGTTGAGGACCTTAGACTTAAACCGATATCCGGTACCTGGCGGAGTCCGGGGATCCGAAGATCCTCTCAAGCGAGTGAGTCGCCTCCCCGATAGGCGTAACCTAACGGTCGGGCAACACTTTTTTTTATATACCGAATATTAGGATGCAATGCAAGACCTTGGACAAGACTACCCTAGACTCAAACCGGCTCTGATACCAATTTGATGCGGGACAACTACGAGACTCGACTAGACAGACGACGCGACCAGCAACACACTACGACGCGGCACCGACGAGCTCCAGAAGAGACGAACTTGCCCCAAACAAGAAGCGCTACTCACAGTCATCCCCATCAAGGGAAACGCGACGATCGTTCACGGTTGGGAAACTGGCTTTGAGACTTTGGGTAGTCGGCTCACTCTCGTGCTCGGAATGAGTCACGGGACGGGTTTTGCTCTCACAACTCACAGCGGTGACTAAAATTAAACTAGCTAGGAAAGATACCTACTCACATGCAGTGGCAGTAAAGTGCATACTAAATAAGCAGAAAGACAATAAGAGTGATGGGTGTACCTCCACGCTCACGGCGTGGCGACGACGTCCCGGCCGTGAACCGTCACTCCCGGTACAAACTAATAGTTAATTACAGCAGTAAAAATAAACTACGGCCCACTCCACGCAGGGAGGTAAAAGGCCACAACTAGCTATCCGGGAGCGCCGTTCAGGGGTTGGCGGGCAGCAATGTGCGGTTCCGGGCGGTGGCGGGTAGCACGGTGGTGGCGCTCAATGTGGGGCCCACAAGGCTCCAAGTGGGCCCGACTACTGGGACAGCGGCTTTCGGGCGTCTTCTGGCAACGGCGACCAGAGGGAGAGTCCCTGGAGTGCCCCGAGTCGATCCCCGGGAGTGGTGGTCGCCGGTGGTGAGTTGGGGAATTTATTGGGAATTAATCCCCAATGCTGTCCTACAGCTCCGCTTCTGGTCGGATCTGCGTGCTCCGACGAGATCAGACGGTACACCCAGCCATGACGTCAGATCGAGACGAGGTTAGCGCCGTTGCGAAGAGCACTCGAATAACTTCAACATAATGGAGTTTCAGAACCATCCAACGGTCTGAATGGAAATGAATAGCTCTGCAAACTGAGTGATGGTTCTGTCCCGAAACTCAAAATCCACAGGGCAGACTAGAACCAGCCTGTTTATGGGCTTTGACCGTGGATCAAAAGAAGGAAGTAGGACCTGAAATTTTTATGGTGGGTAGAGGGGAGGGACATGGTGACACACATAGTTTTTTTGTAGGATTATGATCACGTTTGGGAGGTTGGAAAAATCGCCTACCACAGACTATCTCGCTGGCCTGCTCACAGGTAGACTGTGAGGGGAACAAATTACTGACTGGGACGGGGGGCAAACGAACTCTGATCGGCGTAAAATTTAAACTGGGGATGTAGGAGACATGGGGAAACCAACCCTCAAAATATCAGCTCGATCCAACGGTCGGATCTGGAGTTATGGCCTCCTCTTCAAGCTTCAGATTTGCAGGCCGGAATCCAGGACAGCAACTCGGAGAAGTGGTGGTGGCAGCTTGATGGCGGCACGAACGGCGGCGACGGCGGCAGTGGATATTCACAATAGGTAGAGGGAGAAGAGAAGGGGAAGAGATTTGAGAGATAGGAGAGATTTAGATCTAGATCTGGAGAAGAGAGGGGAAAGGAGATGAAGAACACCAAGAACACTAGAAGAAAGAGTGGGGGTGCACACCAAGCATAATTCTCTTGAATTTTTCATTAGTTTCTCCACAAATGATACAAGAGACTATAAATAGACACACCCTAGATCTAGACCAAAGGACATCCACTAACATCAAAGGACATCCACTAATATTGGTCAAGGGTAGGTGGGGGACAAGCATGGGGGACAAGGAGCACCAAAGGACATCCACTAACCTTGGTCCAAGTGTAGGTGGGGGACAAGCATGGGGGACAAGGAGCACCAAAGGACACCCACTAACCTTGGTCCAAGTCTTCTAGAAGGTTCAATTGGGCTCCTAATGGTCTTGAGACCCAATTTAGAAGTTGGACCCCTTACATGAAGAGTAGCCCATATTACAATCTTGACCCGACTAGAAGTTAAAATAAAAATACACACTAATACACTCAAAGTAAATACATAAAATGTCAATGCTCCGACGAAAGCTCCGTGCTGTCACCCAGCCACAAGGAAGTCGGCATGCTACGCTTCTGGTATCGGCGACTAGCTCTGGTGTCCGCACCACGTTCGGGCTTACCAATGCCCCCGCAGCCTTCATGGACTTGATGCAGAGGGTGTTTCATTCGTACTTGGACCAGTTCGTGGTCGTATTTGTGGATGACATCCTTGTCTATTCGCGATTTGCCGAGGAGCACGCGTACCATTTGGGTGTGGTGTTGCAGACGTTACGAGATCACCAGTTGTATGCGAAGCGCAGTAAGTGCGAGTTCTGGTTTCGTGAGGTACACTTTTTAGGGCACGTGATCTCTGTGATGGTATTTCCATGGACCCTGCCAAGGTCGAGGTAGTAATGCAGTGGCCGAGGCAGAGGTCTGTGATGGAGATCCGAAGTTTCTTGGGGCTTACAAGCTATTATCAGAGGTTCATTCAGGATTTCTCTCGCGTTGCAGCCCCGATGACTAGACTCACGCGGAGGGATGTGCCTTTCGTCTGGACCGATGAGTGTGAGTAGAGTTTCAGGGAACTGAAGAGATTGCTCACCTCGGCTCCGGTGTTGGTTTTACCTTCTAGATCGGGAAGTTTTGTGGTGTGTACAGATACTTCCGGGGTCGGATTGGGTGATGTGTTGATGCAGCATGGTAGAGTGGTGGCGTATGCATCTCGGCAGCTGAAGTCCCACGAGGAGAACTACCCTACCCATGACATGGAGTTGGCGGCTGTGATCTTCGCGATGAAGATCTGGAGGCATTATCTGTACGGTGAGAAGTTCGAGGTGTTTAATGACCATCAGAGTCTGAGGTATGTGTTCACTCAGAGGGACCTTAACCTCAGGCAGAGGCGTTGGATGGAGTATATGAAGGATTATGACTTCACTCTGTCTTATCAGCAGGGCAGGATGAATGTCGTCGCCGATGCTTTGAGTAGGAAGGTCGCGGTCAGTGCCTTGATGTTGAGGAAGTGGAGGCTCTGGGAACAACTGCCCGAAGTGTCATTCACGCTCAAGATTTCCCGAGAGCCAGGGTTAGTAGTGCTTGCTAGTCTGACTGTCACGCCTGCTATCCACCGTCAGGTGACAGAGGCTCAGCATGCAGACCCTGAGTTGCCCCAGATTCTGACTATGGCTGATGTGGAGCTCGGTGAGGAATGTGCTGTGAGGTTCCGTGGTAGGCTGTACGTCCCAGCCGAGGAGCAGGTTCATCATGCGGTGTTGTGTGAGGCTCATGGGAGCAGGTACACCGTACACCCGGGTGCGACAAAGATGTATCGGAACTTGCGAAGATAGTTTTGGTGGCCTGGCATGAAGAGAGATGTGGCCGAGTTCGTGGCCAGGTGCCTGACCTATCAGCAGGTGAAGGTGGAGCATCAGCGACCAGGAGGTACTCTCCAGCCCTTGGATGTTCCTGTGTGGAAATGGGACCACGTGACCACTGATTTTGTGGTGAGATTACCGAGGACTCCGAGTGGGTAGGACAGTATCTGGTTACTGGTGGATAGGCTGACAAAAGTGGCTCGATTGTTACCGGTCAAAGTCAGCTGGAGCGTGACCAAGTTGGCTCGTCTTTATGTGGAGCGGATCGTTCTGTTGCATGGAATTCTCATTTCCATTGTATCCGATCGAGATCCGCGTTTCACTTCTAGATTCTGGAGGAGTTTCCCGCGAGCTCTTGGCACGGAGTTAGCATTTAGCTCAGCATATCATCCGCAGTCGGACGGTCAGTCAGAGAGGACCATCAAGACTTTGGAGGACATGTTGAGATCCTGTTGTCTAGAATGGCAAGGGAGTTGGATTCACCATCTGCCATTGGTGGAGTTTGCCTACAACAACACTATCATTCGAGCATCGACATGGCTCCTTATGAGGCGTTGTATGGGCGTCCATGTCAGACTCCACTTGATTGGTTTGAGGTTGGTGAGCGTGTTTTGACGGGACCGGAGTTGGTGCAACAGTGTGTGGATGTCATGCACTTGGTTCGTCAGAACATGTTGGCGGCCCAGAGTCAGCAGAAGAGCTATGCTGACCGTAGGCGGTAGCCTCTCACTTTCGCCGTTGGCGATCGTGTGTTTTTGAGAGTTTCTCCGATGAAGGGGGTGATGCGCTTTGGATGGCACGGGAAGCTGAGTCCCCGCTATGTCGGTCCTTTCCTTATTGTGGAGCGCATTGGTGAGGTAGCCTATCGGCTGCAGTTACCTCCTGAGTTAGCGTCGGTGCATGACGTGTTCCACGTCTCGATGTTGCGGAAGTATATGTCTGATGACTCTCATGTGCTTGAGGTTTCTGGTTGGCCCGAGGTGACTCCAGATCTTTCTCTCCCAGAGTTTCCCGTCCACGTTGAGGATAGGCGAGAGCAGCGCCTGCGGAACAAGGTCATCCCCTTGGTCAAGGTGGTGTGGCAGCGGCACTCTCGTGGTGATGCTTCTTGAGAACGTGAGGATGACATGCGTCAGCAGTTCCCTTACTTGTTCGAGTGAGTCTCCTCTTCTTCCCCTGAGCTTTGTTCTTGAATGTCGAGGACGAAATTTCTTTAAGGGGGGAGGGCTGTAATATCTCAGACCTTTCGGATCCTTTTTTGGGTCCTGGATCTGTTTTCTCGAAGTGTCCGACTCCGTTGTGTCTGAAATTTCGTTTCGGACATCTTTTGTGTTCGGGTCGGCACGATCCGGAGTTGTTTCGGAGGCCCGGAGGGCCTCCGTGGCTTTTCTGCACGTGTTTTCCGATTTTCGGTGTGTGTTTCGGTAATTCCTTCGGAACATCGTTGCGGGTGAACCGGGTCGTTCACCTAGGCGAGAGTGGTACTGTTACGATCGGTGCGGTACGAGGATCGCGAAAATGTAATTTTTAATTTTTCGGTATTTTCCAGAATTTCCAGATTTTCCATAAATATCACCTTTTTCTCTCTCTCCCCTACCCTTCTGTTCAGCGACCTTTTTCTTTCTTTCGCGGGTCGATCGACCAACTGACTAACTGGTAGTCAAATGATCAATTAACGACGCGGGCGTGCCAGTCACGTGCGTGACGATTCAATTGTGCGCTCATTCTGACCCATGTAGGGCGAATGTGAGGTTCGGTCGGGACCAGCAGTCCGCCATACCATAAAGGCTATGGCGTTAATTACATCCCCCACGAGGAGGGAACACCTTTGATTAATTGCCGAGATAGCGGGCTGTCGAAGCCGGAAAAAAGGAACTACATGATGATTATTAGTTGAGGGACTTGCATCCTTCTGTGATTAGCATAAGAAACCATCCCATAAGTGGGAAAAGGGTTAGAATGATGCGACGACACGATTCGGAACGGAACCGGTGCAGTGCGTGCGAAGACAGGGATCAAAACGCTTGAAACGGCGCCCTGAAACGTAGGTAAAAGGTTTAAAACGGCGCCATAACCGTAGGTAAAGGGGTAGGCCGTTAAAACGGCGCGGGAAGCCGGGGCGCGTCGGGAAGATCGCGCCGGGAAGGGCGCGCCGGGAAGGGCGCGCCGGGAAGAGCGCGCCGGGAAGGGCGCGCCGGGAAGGGCGCGCCGTTTTAAGGCGTGATCGCGCATGAACGCGCCGAATTAATCCGACTTCAAGGAAACAGGAGCTTCGTTAGTTTATTCATGGATTTATTAAGATTTTGAATGGTTTTGAGACTTTATTAAGTCAATTGTTCGTGGAATCGGTGCCGCGTCATTTAAAGGCCGAGTCACGGGCTCACGTGAGGCGATTGTTCCGAGATTAACTCGTTCGAGCCGAAATTTCGGCAGCATCTCCCCATCCCAAAGGATAGTCGGGGAGACGCAGGGAGTACTCACGTGGCGGAGTAAACCCCTAAAATCCGGGTGGCGCAACGGCGGCCGGCAGACCCGAACGGATAGGAAGACCCCGAGGGCTAGCCTGCTAGGGGCACCGAGTCCGTGGGTGACGGTGAGTGAGTGAGGCGACTCGATGTGGGAGCGAAAACCCCGAGGGCTAGCCTACGAGGGGCACGCGACCCGAGCCACCACAACACTCGAATCGGGACGACCATATAGGGAAGGGATCCCCGAGGGCTAGCCTACGAGGGGAACACCACCCACGGTCACTGTCGAGTCCGTTAAGGACTGCAGATTCTGAACTGTAGGGCTTAGCCCCATTATTGTACATCCAGCAGTCCACAGGGAGATTCGTCATCGAGAGACGATCCTTCCGTCGACCGAATGATTGGTGAAAAAAACAAGGTTTTGGGGAATGTTCCCCCTCCCCGGATGCTGGAGTGATGCTACATAGCATACTCCCATCAAAATACAAATGCCATAACAGGAAGGAATATGAAACCTCGCTTAACGGTGCCAGACAGACAAGCTAATTGCCTAGAAATATATTGAAATGATGGAGCCCCACGGATCGAGCAAGTCAATCACCAGCAGAATACGTAGCCAGCGCATAGCCCGGAGCACAGATATACATATACATGTATACGTTATTCGGGAACAAACCCACATGGGGCTCACCGTCGAACGACTGGAAGCCATCCAAGGATTCTTCCCATCCCCCTGGTCCATGAAACAGAGCGTGAAGGGAACGGTGAGAAACCTTATTCCCTAGGCGGAGACCAGACAGAGATATGCACACAAGTACATCTCTGCTCGCAAAGCCCATGAAATATCAAATGCTGAACCCAGCCATTGCATCAAACTCGAAAGAAAGGGAACCCCGGGGAGGGGGATGAATGATTCATGTAGCCCGAAGGCATATCCAATGTCGGAGAAATCGGTTATACGAGAGTATATACATATGTTGGAGAAATCATTAAATACACACTCGAAGGAGGGTTGGAGAGCGGGAGGAAGAGATACAACATCAATCACAGCTACTCTTTATTCATCCCATGGAAGACACAATTATGTATATGCAGAGCACGCAGATTCCGGCGCCGTCGTTGTCGACCGGCCGCCGTTTCCATTAATCGAAGAAACGATTACAGACGAAATAAAAAAAAATGCAGAAGGGAAGATGAGGAAAAGGGGGAGAAAAGGCTCGTATCATCGCCCCTCCCCCTTTTCTCCATTTACATTGCAGCCCTGGGGCGAATATGGCAAAACAGAAGCGGGGAGATTCGGCGAGAAACACGACAACGACCCACCTAGAAGGCAGGGGAGCAGTCGATCGTCCTCTCCGACACCGGGGAGCTCGAGTGGAAGAGGGTAGCGGCCGCCGAGGGACCTCAGCCGGGAACTCCTTCAGAAGAGCAACACCCCCTGGACCTCCCCCTTTTCTTTCTAATTCCCTTTTCTTTCTTTTTTGATTCCGCTCCCTCTCTTGATCGGATCCCCCTTGATCTCCTCCTTTTTTTTTTCTCTTGCTCCTTCGACAGGCTATATATAGCCTTGGGGTTAAAACGGAGCCCCAGGAAGAAGCGCGCCGGGTTGACGGCGCCGGGGAAGGCCCCTATTTGGTCTTTGCGCGCCGGATAGACGGTGCCGGGGAAGGCCCCCCTTTGATCTTTGCGCGCCGGTTTGACGGCGCCGGGGAAGGCCCCCATTTGATCTTTGCGCGCCGGTTTGACGGCGCCGTTTTAACTTGCTCACTTGGCGTGTAGTCCGGTGGACCCGGAGATGATTCCGGAGGCTTCCGTCCACTGTTCATCTCACCCCGGTCATCAAAGGGCCTTGATGGGGTGTTTACGAAGCTCTTGATAGGACGAATGGCTTTGAACAAGACTTCGTGTGTGCCCGGTCCGAGCGCACGGGTGTCTTACTGACACAGTCTTCGGCACTGTGATTTATACTTCTGGCTGAGACGGACTCGTGCTCAAAGCTTCCTTATAGGATGACGTTACATCCCGGACAATTCCACCTTGAATTGGTGATCAATCGGCCACTAACGGGCCCACTATGGCGAGAAGCCGAACCCGTGCCGGGTAATCGGGGTCTTCTGCTGACAGAACCCTTGGGCAGACCGTCGTCCTTGGTCGGGCGACGGATGTGGGGTAGCAACACGACGAGGTCGATGCCGGGTCATTGGGCAGGCTTGATCGCACTGCCGGTTGGTTGCGGGTTCACTTCGGCTCTCCTGAGGTAAAGTCCCCGACGTTCCCTTTGAGGTGGCTCGGGGCTTTGTCAGTTTGAGGGGTCCCCTTGATAAGTTGATCTTTATCGGCTTCCGTGCTTCAGTGGGCCGTATCATTCATCTTTGCGGCTTGGTTGCCGAAGGATCATGTTTTGAGTGCCAACAAATGCCCCCCAGACGCAGGCGGTGCAAGTGAGGCAGGAATGCGGCAAGGCCTGCGGATGAGCTTCGTTTGGCTGACGGAGGCTCGACCAGCACTTGATTCTGACGTCGGACGTCGATCCGGCGAGGTAGGAAGCCTGACGGCGTTGCTTAAAAATGGCGCGGCCTTTGCTTCGAGAGTTAAAACGGCGCGGCCTTTACGGCGCGCCCTGGGCCTTCGGGGTTAAAACGGCACGGCCTTTGCGGCGCGCCCCGCCCCTTTCTGGAGTTAAAACGGCGCGCCCTCCCCGGCGCGCCATTTGCTTAAAACGGCGCACTCCGGGGCGCGCCGTTTTAACGAGATGAGAGGGGGGGCCTATAAAAGGCTCTCTTCTCCATTTTTTCTTCTTCAGTCTTCATTTGCAATATTTTTTTCTCTCTCCTCATTCCTTTCTCCACCTCTCGCGGCGCCGAGTAGATCTTGGGCTCGGGCGGTTTCGCCTGTGAGTGGGTGAGTTGAGTGATATTGTTCTTTGGGTTTTGAACCCATTTTTCGGGCCCCGGGAGGCTTCTCGTAGGACTTGTCCTCGGAGCTAGATCCCTCGGGTGTCCCATTCGGCCCTGGCTTAATGCCTATGGCTGCTTTTAGGGGCCGCTCCCTTTGTGGACGGCTTCCGCTTTCTTTTTGGCAAACCCTCGAGCTGAGGAGATGCTGCCGAAATTTCGTCAGAAATATTGTTTCGATCCACTAATTTCTGACTTTTGTTTGTTCTTTTCCGGGTTCTGTTTTGCAGATAACATGGCTTCCGGCTCTTCTTCCTCTGTATCTCGGGTCGCCGTGACATGGAGGAACGTCCATTCCCTTGATCGGGGGCTCCGACGTGTAGCCATGGTGGCTGAGTCTTCGGACTCAGAAACCGACACCGTCGATACCGGCCATCTGTTGATCCTCGACGGCAACCAATTCAGGTATGACCGAGGGGACGACATCAGACGGGACCACCCCAAAGACAAGCACCTGATGGCGTTTCTCGAGCGCTTCAACCTCGGTGGGAAGCGTGATTTAATCCTGGTCCGCAGAGCTGAAGGAGCGCTACTGGCGGAGCGGGACAGCCTGACTGAGTCAGTCACATATGGTATGCCCATGTACATCCCCGGGGAACCCAGGAAATGGGGGGCCGTGCTCGGAGTGCAGGAATTATTTCCCGAAGCCGGGATGCTGACGAGGGCGCCGCAATACACACCAGCTCGCTGGAATGAGACCGCCGGCCGTGTTGACAGGGAGAAGCCCATATATGGTCTATTCCTCGCACCGCTCCATTGGGGATATCGAGACGAGCCTTTTCTGTTGGACTGCTTAGCGGTCCGGTTCAAACATCAAATTTCAGTGGGGTGGTTTGGAGAGCTCAAAGCCACCGATGCTCACGCCTTCAGACCGGGAGCGGTTGAATTCACAGACTTTGTGTTGCGGTAATACGCCCCCATCTTGGTGCACGCCGGAATTTATCAGAGTGTATACGCTTCCCGGTATAGATACCCGATCTCCCGAGGCCTATGCTGCGGGATGATTGAAGTCTTCTGCCCAGAGTACAATACTTTCTACACTGCAGAAGGTGAAACTTCATTGGATTTATGGAGCCTTTCTCAGCTGAGCGGCCTGCCGATAGATGGAGAGCCGTATGAAGAAGTTTGCTTCGCAGACTGGCTGAAGGACCAGACAGATGGTGAAGGCAACTACTTCACGGGCTTCACCTATCGTTATCTGATGAAGGCGTATCGCACCCTGCTGCGCCTGACACTTGACTCGCGGGAAGCGCGAAAGCCTGGTGAGAAGAGGCGCGTGCGGATGGGCACGTGGCTTCAATATTTCTTTGGTGTGGAGCAGCATTACGAGGACTTCCCCACAGTGGTTCCGACAGCGGTGGCGCGGAAGAAGAGGGCTCGGCGCCAAGCAACATATCCTGCTATCTCAGGGAGAGGGCGACAGGCCGGCCCGAATCCCACGGGAGTTGACGCAGTTACACATTATGCTGCGTATTTGACATATTGGCTTTGTTCATTCGCCCTTCCCCAAGGAGATGAGACGGTGATTAGGCCGGAGGCGATTTACCCTGCCTGTTTGATGGCTTGGGGGACGAAGCTGTCCCTGTGCCCTGTGGCTTTATGCCTTATATACAAAATGTTGGGGGATTTGCACAAGTCGCGCATCCCCAGGAATTCGCGGACAGTTGGTCCCCTCCACTTTTTCAATGCTTGGGTCTGCACCCTATTTCCGGAAGCAGCTCCCCGGTCAATGCAATCGGATCGTCCTTTGCCACGGATGATCGAATTTGCCAGTGCTGAACCGTCTTCACTGGCGGACCAGCTTTTCGCCATTCGGGGGAAGTTGACAACAGTTCCAACAGATTCCCCTGGCGTTCTGCATTTCTGGAGTTTGGCTGCCAGCTCCAGCCCTCTTGTCAACAGGATGCGGCAATGCCGATTATTTGAGACAGAGGAATTTATTCATCAGCTGACCTGGTCGAAGAGCACAAGGCCAATCTTGGAGTCGGAACTGGTGGAATGGGCGTTGTCTATTCGCCCCAGTGTTCTAGTCTTCAGGAAAAGCGGCTTGCTGTGGCTGGAGCCATATTATCCTTTCCGCTTCAGTCGAAATTTTGGGTATGACCAGCAAATTCCTTCTTCTTCAGCCCAGTTCAATCTGCCGAATAGACACAGGGCTGGTCAGACGGCTACTGATGAAGCCCGTGGATGGTGGGACTACTTCCATCGCCGAGAGGATGTATCCTTCAGGGTGCCAACCCCGGCTCGCCTGCCCCGAGTGACTCCAGACTTCATCAAGTGGTGGAATGCACGAACGGGCTTTTATCGGAATTTCCGGAAGGATTGTTGGCATGCTGCCGAACGCCGTTTTTTAGACTCCCAGCGGGAGCCCATTCTGGATGTTGATCCAGCCTACTTGAAGAGGCTAAAATCTTGGTCCAATGCTGAGGTGGCGGCATATGTAGAAGCCAGGAAAGCTGCGAAGGGCAAGTCGTCCCGAGCCGACCCGAAGATGCCAGAGATCCAGAGGGATGATTATATTAAGACTCTCTGGGGGCTGTGCCGGGTTAGCAGTGAGAGGGTTGCTCTCCAGACGATCCCCCTTCCGGCGGAAGAACCTCTTCCCAGTACGGCGAGCTGGCGCCCGGAAGTCGACCATTTTCATCCTTATCGGACCTTCATCGGGAGGGAAAACAGGCGGGCTGACTTGTACACCACCACCCCCTGGATATTCGCCCTACTTCATTCTCATGGGCTTTCAGTTGACAGTCCGTTAGAAGCCATTCGGAACCATCAGCTTCAAATATCCTTCAAGTATGTCGACGGCTGGGGATTCGACCACTTGAGCTTATATCATCACTTGTCCTCCTGCGGCCATGAAGATTTGGCCCAACTGACGGAGAAAAGTGAAACAATTGGTGATGTATGCTGGCTGATCCGCGAGGCGGCTTCCCGGGACAAGGCGCCAGTATTGCTTTACTGGCCACTCAGTCCTCGATATACGGGGATGCCAGGTAATGCTTGTTTTCTTCTTCGGCCCTGGAGTTGCTTCCCCTATATTCAGTGTGCATCTTCTTACTCATGTGTTTTTTTTTTGCAGCCCGCCTTTCTGCGGGAGCGACTCGACACTGTAGGGAGCTGATATCTAAGGCGGAGAAGCCTTCATATTTCAACATTCCAGAGCCGGCTCCGACCACGACGCCATTACCCCCTGGGGACTCGCGGAAGCGGACCAGGTCTCAGGTCAGGGAGGCCATCAGTAGGGATAAGAAAGCCAAGAGGGCAGAATCCCGTGCTACTCGGGCACGTCGGAGGAAGGCTGCTGAAGAGGAGCCTACGGTTCCCCTTCCTTGAGTTCCGTCATTTTCTGAATTTGAGGCCGCCCGGACACAAGGGCCTGAAGGCAAAGGTGACTTCTTATTCTTGCATGGCTTATTTGCTTGTTTCGGCTGCCTGGGCTGACCATCTTTCTTTTCAGTAGCTGCCGGCACTATCCCTGCCGTTGTTGGGTTGGAGGCGGCAACCGGAGCTGCTGCTGGAGAGAGAGAGGGGGAAGTCCCCTTGACCCCTGTTGAGGGCGACTTGCCTTCACCGACACCTCATCGAGAAACAGAAGGTAATTTGCAGCTCGCCTGTAGAGCTCAGTGACATGTTGTATTTTTACTCAAGTCTTGACTGTTTATTGTCCTTTGACTCCAGTCGACATTCGGCCCACACTGCTCCCTGAGGTTGGCACCTTGGTAGAGGTCGTCATTGGAGAGCAAGGGCTTCCAAGGGACCAGCCCCTAGATATTCCGCCAACGGGTGCTCCCGAGACAGAGATCGCTGAGGAGGCTCTGGATAGAGGGCCCTCCCCTGGCAGCCTAGTTCCCGCTTAGGTACTTGAGGTTCGAGAACAAGCAGAGGAGTCATCCTCTTCTGAACAGGTTGATTATGGCGGCGGCTCGGCCGATGACGAGGGGTTCCCCATGGTTAACACCGAGACTGAGGACGCCGGGGCTTCATCAACTTATGAGAGCGACCTGCCGACGTTTAGCCCTCCGAGGCTATTGGGAGCCGAGCACGGGCCGTCATACCCGACTGCAGGAGAGGGGCCTGAATCTTCAGAGGCCACCTTGGGAGGCCTAAATATAGTGCCAGTTGAGGTATGGAGCTTTCTGATTCCCACTTGCAACACTTCTTTTAATTTTCAAGCCAGCTGGCTGATGTATATACATGGAATGCAGGTTGAGGTGATACCGCCAGCTATAATGATCCGCATACCCCTTCCTGGCGCGGATGTGGGTCAGTCAGCCTTCCCGCCTATTGTACGGCCCATTGCCCTGCGGCTTCCACGGACCTATGCTGCTGCAGCGGTCTCACAGGAGCCTGGCGTGACTGTCGAAGTTAGCGCTCCGACGGAGGTTGCAAGGGTTCAAACCTTGGCGACCGGTGCAGAATCATTGCCGTTGCCAAGTGGTCCTCCGGATATAGAAGCAGGAGAAATTATTACAGACGAGGCCGATGTTATTCAGACCTTGTCGGTCGTAGAGGGCTCTCCTCCTTTGGCGGCCGGTAAGACTACTCAAGAGGAGCGAGCGCCTTCTGTTGCCGATGCAGGTGCTGTAGCCTCACCCCAATGGGCGGGCAAGGAAATTGTCACCATGGAGGCCCCTTTAGCTGCTACTGCTGCAATAATCGGGCCGGGTGTAGGCATCGTGCAGACTATGCCGTCGTCGTCCCTCGGGGTGGCCGATGACATTTGGGCCGAGATAGATAGCAGGGTAGACTTTCAGCTCCCCGAGACTTCGCCATTAGGCCTACAATTTTCTGGTGACATGGTATGGCAGTCTCTGGATAATCTCCAGCGAGCCATGTTAGCTTCTCCGGACCTGACCTATGTGCAGCTGAAGAGCTTGGTGGACCATCTCTCCCGACCGCTTTTAGCATTCGGCTGCCCCATGGATGATTGGACTCCGCGGGTTGTAATGCTATTAAAGCACGCCAACAGGCGGGAGTTCCTGAGCCGAGAGGTTTCTGATCAGCTGACGGCTGTGAAGCTGGAGAGAGCAGATTGTCGCACGGTTGCTTCTTCTTTGAGGGTGACCATGGAACAGCTGAGAAATGTTGCTGACAACATCTCAGAACGTCGGCTGCTTCTCACGGTACGGGAAGCAAAGTTGCGCACTGAACTTGCCGAGGTCGAAGCCGAACTGCAGGAAGGCGAGCGCCTCGAAGCCAAGTCAAGAGAGGAAGCTGATCTGGCCGAAGGACAACTTGCCTCTCTGGACGAGAAGTTATCGCAACTGATAGCTACTGAAGCACGGTTGCAAGAATTGACCCGACACTCCTCACTGGGTCTCTTGGAGTTGGCAGATATTTTTCGGCGTCCTTTGCCGTAACCTTGATTCCTTCTCTCTTTCCTCCCCCTTTTTTTTTAATCTTGCTCCTTTTGTCTTCGGAGCCTATGTACTCTCGGGGGATGTCCCGGGCCAAAGAAATGTGTTCCACCCATTCTCGTTAAATGGAGATATTTCTTTTGTTGCCGTCAATTGCGACTTCTTTTCCTTTCTTGTTCTAGATGGTCACCCGAACCTAGGGATACTTGCTGATGGCGCAGGAGAGCGCTCATGCCTTCAAGGAAGGGGTGAGGTGTTCGCTCCACCGCGATGTAGCCGTTCCCGGAACGGGACCTTCGCTAATGTGGGGCATAGGCAGCGTAGGCAGATGCCCCTAGCGAACCTTGCCGATGATGATGAGAGGTGTGTTATGACCCTTGACATGGGTCAAATGTCGATGCCACGATATTTTGTTGGTCAGCGAGGATGGAAGGCCCAGGTTAGAGAGTAGTCGACCGATCTTGTCGATGGTGACAAGGGTCGAAAAGGGGTAGACGGTCTTGCCGATGATGACAAAAACCGGACAGGCAGCAACCGATCTTGCCGATGGTGACAAGGGTCGAAAGGGTAGACGGTATTGCCGATGGTGACAAAAACCGGATAGGTAGCGACCGATCTTGCCGATGGTGACAAGGGTCGAAAGGGTAGACGGTATTGCCGATGATGACAAAAACCGGATAGGTAGCGACCGATCTTGCCGATGGTGACAAGGGTCGAAAGGGTAGATGGTATTGCCGATGGTGACAAAAACCGGATAGGTAGCGATCGATCTTGCCGATGGTGACAAGGGTCGAAAGGGTAGACGGTATTGCCGATGGTGACAAAAACCGGATAGGTAGTGACCGATCTTGCCGATGGTGACAAGGGTCGAAAGGGTGGACGGTATTGCCGATGGTGACAAAAACCGGATAGGTAGTGACCGATCTTGCCGATGGTGACAAGGGTCAAAAGGGTAGACGGTATTGCCGATGGTGACAAAAACCGGATAGGTAGTGACCGATCTTGCCGATGGTGACAAGGGTCAAAAGGGTAGACGGTATTGCCGATGGTGACAAAAACCGGATAGGTAGTGACCGATCTTGCCGATGGTGACAAGGGTCGAAAGGGTAGACGGTATTGCCGATGGTGACAAAAACCGGATAGGTAGTGACCGATCTTGTCGATGGTGACAAGGGTCGAAAGGGTAGACGGTATTGCCGATGGTGACAAAAACCGGATAGGTAGCGACCGATCTTGCCGATGGTGACAGGGGTCAAAAGGGTAGACGGTATTGCCGATGGTGACAAAAACCGGATAGGTAGTGACCGATCTTGCCGATGATGACAAGGGTCGAAAGGATAGACGGTCTTGCCGATTGTGACAAAAACCGGGTAGGTGGTGACCGATCTTGCCGATGGTGACAAGGGTCAAAAGGGTAGACGGTATTGCCGATGGTGACAAAAACCGGATAGGTAGCGACCGATCTTGCCAATGGTGACAAGGGTCGAAAGGGTAGAGACACTGGATGTGTATAAGTGGGATATCGGATGAAGATCCTCGTCACGACCTTGCAAGTGGCCTTTTGGACGGCGGATGGTTCATCATTATTCATCATTCAACATTTTTTATTCACATTACTGACCTAAGCGCCCTTTCGGGTTTTCGCCGAGGCCAGCCCCCTCTTGCTTTTGCCCGCGCGCCCTTTCGGGTTTTCACGCGGCGGGGTACCCAATTTTGCCTGCGACGCCCTTTCGGGTTTTCGCCACAGCCGGGTTATAGCCATTTTTTGCACTTGTCCCGATGTGGAGGCAAGTCTGGCGGGGTATCTCTATTTTTAACCCCAATTTCTTTTCTTTTTTTTTTAATTCGAGATCCAGAAGAACTGGATCGCGGGAACGCCGACCGTCCTTGTTGATAAGGACAAGGGTGGGTCTTAGGTTTATTTCGTCGACACTGGTTAAATGTCGAAGCGAGGAAGTGGTTTATTAACAAGGATGTAGGATCCAATGTTCAAGAGCAGAGGTTGACCGATCTCGCAGATGATGGCGAGAGTCGAAGAGGGTTTGTTCGTCGGCATATGTTGCTGCCGAAACAAGGACGGGGTTGTCAACAGGGACGTAAGGTCCAATGTTGAGGGTAAAGATCGACCGGTCTCGCCGATGATGACGAGGGTTGAAAAGGGGTTTATTCATCGACATGGGTCACATACCGAAGGAAAGATGAGGTTATTAACAAGGACGTAAGGTCCAAGTTATGGATAGAGATCGACCGATCTTGTCGACGATGACGAGGGTCAAAAAGGGTTTGTTAAAGTATTCCCGGTGGGACTTTGATGATTGTCCCTTTCGGAGTTTTATTGGGTGGAGAATAGGAGAGGCATTTGGGAAATTACCACTTTACTGACTCAAGCGCCCTTTCGGGTTTTCGCCGAAGCCAGCCCCCTCTTGCTTCTGCCCACGCGCCCTTTCGGGTTTTCACGTGGCGGGGTACCCAATTTTGCCTGCGACGCCCTTTCGGGTTTTCGCCACAGCCGGGTTATAGCCATTTTTGCACTTGTCCCGATGTGGGGGCAAGTCTGGCGGGGTATCTCTATTTTTAACCCCTTCTTTTCTCTTTTCTCTTTTTTTTTTATTTGGAACGTGATCCGAGAGAGGGTAACTTGATCAGGGCGAGATGCCACTAGCCAAGGAGAAGTAGTTTGATTAGGGCGGAATGCCACTAACCAAGGAAGAGTAACTCGATTAAGGCGGAGTGCCATTAACCCAGGAAAAGTAGCTTGATTAGGGCGGAATGCCGCTAACCAAGGAAAAGTAGTTCGGTTAGGACGGAATGCCGCTAACCAAGGAAAAGGTAGCTCTATTAGGGCGGAATGCCACTAACCAAGGGAAAGTAGCTTGATTAGGGCAGAATGCCACTAACCAAGGGGAGTAGCTCGATTAAGGCGGAGTGCCACTGACCAAGGAAAGGGAGCTCGATTAAGGCGGAGTGCCACTAACCAAGGAAAGGGTAACTCGGTTAGGGCGGAGTGCCACTGACCAAGGAAAAGTAGCTCGATTAAGGCGGAGTGCCACTAACCAAGGAAAAGGTAGCTCGATTAAGGCGGAGTGCCACTAACCAAGGAAAAGGTAGCTCGGTTACGGCGGAGTACCACTAACCAAGGAAAGGGTAGCTCGGTTAGGGCGGAGTGCCTACTAACCAAGAAAAAGGTAGCTCGGTTAGGGCGGAGTGCCACTAACCAAGGAAAGGGTAGCTCCGACCGATCACTCGGGGTGTGTCGGCTGCGCCGCATGATATAGCTTAATGTGTTTTCCGTTGAGGGGAGAGAACTGGACGGCTCCTTTGTGGTCTACAAGGACGTAGGCACCCCCTTCATATACTCGGCGGACGATATACGGTCCGACCCAGTTTTCGACCAGCTTCCCTTTGGTGTTAGAGGCCATCACTTCTCTTCTTTTGACCATCACCAGGTCTCCTTTCTTGAACTCTCGACCCTTGACTAACTTGTCAAAAGCACGGGCCATGCGAGCTTGATAGAGTTGGATGTTTTGTTGCGCCTGGAGGCGTTTTCCTTCGAGCTCAGCGAGCTCTTCCAATCTTCTTTCTGCGTTGGTCTGCTCTCCGCTGACTAATCCGTGCTGGATGGCAACTCGTAATGAAGGAACTTCAAGTTCAATCGGCACCACAGCTTCCGACCCATAGACAAGGGAGAAGGGTGAACAGCCGGTTGGGGTCTTGTAGACAGTACGATAAGCCCAAAGTGCTTCGTACATCTTTTCTTCCCAATCCTTTTTGTTAGACTTGACATTCTTCGCCAATAGTGTGCACAAGGTCTTGTTAAAGGCCTCTGCTAGTCCATTAGCTTGAGGGTTATAGGGGGACGATGTCCTCCAGTCAATTTTGTATTTGTCGGCCAGCCGATAAACCTTATGGTTCCGGAAATGACTGCCGTTATCAGAGATGATTCGGCTGGGGATCCCGAACCGAAATATTACGTTCTGTCGGAAGAATCTTGCAACTAGTTCTCCGGTCACATCTCTTAGTGCCACTGCCTCCGCCCATCTGGAGAAATAGTCTGTAGCTGCTAAGATGTATTTGCACCCTGATGAAGATGCTGGAAGTGGCCCTACCACGTCCGTGCCCCACTGAGCAAACGACCAACTTGGTAGAGTGGGATGTAGTGGCACTGGGGGTCTCCTCGCCACATTAGCATGTTCTTGAGATTTCTGACAAGCCTTGGCGAACTTGCAGCAATCATTGAATATAGTGGGCCAATAGTAACCCAATTTCTTTATCTCTATCTTCATTTTCGGACCGGCCTGGTGTGCCCCAGCTGATCCTGCATGAACTTCTTGCATCACCTGTCCCGCTTCTGTTGAAGACAAGCAACGGAGTAGGATTTTCCTTCGGGCATCTGCCATAATTCGGAACAAGGTCCCGCTTCTCATCTCGTAAGAATCCTTGATCCTCAGGAGCTTCATTCTTTGTTCCTTTTCTTTTGGAAGTTGCTGGTGTTGAAACCAGCGTAGGAGATGCTCTCGCCAGTCGGGCTGCTGAACCCCTTGGATGACTGCTACCTCCATCTCTTCTTCGTCGGCTAGAACCTCTGTTACGCTGGGGACCTGTCGGCGGTTGATCACTGATATATTCAGGCTTGTGTCTGGCGGGACTGCCAATGAACTGGCCAACTTAGCGAGGGCGTCTGCCTGAGCATTCCGGCCTCGATTGATGTGCTTGATGCTGATGAAGTAGAATCTTGATATCAGGCCAGTTGCCAACTGGTGATAGGGGAGGAGCTCTTGCTTTCGCACCTCGAACTCTCCTTCTAGCTGTTTTATAACTAGCATGGAGTCTCCGAACGCTTCCAGCATCTGAATTCCCATGGACAGAGCAATCTGCAACCTGATTATCAGGGCTTCATATTCTGCTTCATTGTTTGTGCATTGTTTGTTTATGGAGCAGGAAGTATGCACCACTTCTCCTTCTGGGGACTTCAAGACTATGCCTGCTCCTGCTCTGACCCTGGATGATCCGGTAGCAGAGGTGTCAATTCTGGAAGCGCCATCAAAGTATAGCTGCCATGAGGAAGGCTGCACTTGGGCGGCTTCTAGGGTCTCATCCTCGGGAAGTTCCGGTTCCCACGGGCTTTCTCCGGGTATCGGATGTTCGGCAAAGAAATCTACAATAGCTTGACCTTTGATGGCTTTGCGCGGTACGTAAGAGACATCAAACTCCATAAGGATTACCGCCCATTTACCCAGGCGGCCTTTGAGTGCTGGCTGCGACATGATGTATTTCAGGGGATCCTCCTTGGACACCAAGCTGATTTCATGCGACAACATATAGTGCCGGAGCTTTTTGACTGCGAAGACTAGTGCCAGGCAGATCTTCTCAATATAAGTGTATTTTTCTTCAGTTCTGACCAGTCTCCGACTGAGGTAATAGAGGGCTTGCTCTTTCCCTTCTTCATTGTTCTGGGCTAGCATTGCCCCTAGAGAGTTGTGTGTAGCTACTATATACAGTATCAACGGCCGTCCTTTCACCGGTGCGCCCAATACTGGAGGAGTCTTCAGATAGTCTTTTAGCTTGTCAAAGGCTGTCTGGCAATCTTCATCCCAATAAAAGGGAACATCTTTCATCATCAATTTGTGAAACGGCTGGCATCGCCCCGACAAATTGGAAATGAAACGCCGGATGTAAGCCAAGCGGCCTTGTAATGATCTCAGCTCGGAGATGTTCCTTGGTGGAGGTAACTCCTGAATTGCCTTGATCTTTGCGAGGTCTATCTCGATCCCCCGATATCGGACGACGAAGCCCAAGAATTTTCCGCTCGACACTCCGAACGCACATTTCATAGGATTCATTTTTAGCTCATGCTGCCTCAGCCTCTGGAAAATAATCCGGAGGTCTTGCAGGTGATCTTCTTTTCTTCTGGTTTTGACCACCAAGTCATCTATGTAGCACTCGAACTTGTGGTAGAGCAATTCATCAAAGATTTTGGTCATTGCGCGCTGATAGGTTGCGCCAGCGTTCTTCAGTCCGAATGGCATTCTCTTGTAATGATAAATGCCTTTAGGAGTTCGGAAAGCAGTATGGACCCGGTCATGCTCCGCAATCCAAATCTGATTGTAGCCGGACGACCCATCCATGAATGACAGGGCCTCATGGCCGGTTGTAGCATCGATCATGACCTCGGTTATTGGCACCGGAAAGTCATCCTTAGGGCAAGCTTTATTTAGATCCCGGAAGTCAACACAAATCCGGATCTGTCCATTCTTCTTTTTCACAGGGACGATATTTGCCAGCCATGTGGTGTACTGATTTTCTTCAACAAATCCCACATCAATGAGCTTGTCAACTTCAGCACAGATTCGGGTGATGAGCTCTGGCCTCATACGCCGCGGCGGTTGCTTCACCGGCTCGGCTTCGGGGCTGATTGTTAGCTCGTGTTGTGAGACAGCAGGGTTTAGACCTGGCATCTCTTTATAAGTCCAGGCGAAGCAATCCCGGTATTCTAGCAGCAGTTGGATGTACAGCTCCCGTTCTTCTGGAGATAGTTGGGCACTGAGGAAGGTGGGCCTAGGGTCCTCCTCATCTCCCAAGTTGACTTCTATTAGTTCATCGACTGTGGCTTGGCCTCCGTCTTCTATCTCCGGAGGTGCCGGCTGGAGGTCAACGAAGTCTGGAATACCATCTTGAGGGTCGAGTACTTCGACTTCCTCGTCAGACACTGCCAGAGCTTCATGGGGTCCTCTTGCTTCTCGTGCTAGCGACTGTGTGGATGGATCTATTGACATATCCGTTGTCGTTGCAGCTCCCGAGGGTGAGAGAACAGCTTCAGTGCTTGTAGAAGAGGTTGCAGCCATGACAGGCCAGTAGTTGTTTGCCGCCGGACTCAGACAGCATATTGGATTTGTAGCAGAAGTTGAGGGAGTCTCGCCTTCTGGGACAGTTGAATCTCCCGCAGAAGTGGCTTTATCTTTTCTGGTAGCTGGCTCCCCTTGATTGGAGTAAACCGAGGCTTCGTTGACTGGCAGAAAGGATGTTGAAGTCGTCATTAGTATGACCCCTGCGGAGGGAGAGACTTCTGCTTCTTGAGTATCTTCGGCTTCGCTGCTGCTAGCCGTATCAAATTCGACTTGAAAGGCCGCTTCTTCAGGACGGACCTGCTCCCAGCATCGGCAGGAGATCAAGGTCTCCATTTGTTGATTCCCGGGTAGAGCCAATTCAGCATGCTCTGCTTCCGCGGGATATTCATCAAAGGTTGCCCCCAGAGGGCTATCTTCAGTTGGATAGAAGGTGGAGATGGTATCCACCTCGTACCGCCCACTGTAATAGTAGTCTTCCAGGGTGAAGCCCAGACCCGGATGTTGAGAGACATGTCTCATTTCTTTATCCAGATTTGCAGGATACCACATCTTCTGGAAAGCTTCCTTGCGTTTTTGAGGTTGATCGGGAGGGATGTGTTGCTTTTGAAACATCCTGGCCGTCCGATCAGTGGTAAATGCCAGGCCCTGAACAGGAACCCGCGGGTTGGCTAGATCCTCAGGGAGGCTGCAGTCTGTGTCCTCCCGAGTGGGATGCTCCTCAGCTGTATAGAACAAGCTGCTGGGCCCATCTTCTTGTGCCACCTCCCAGGCTTTGAAAGGTTCGACAGTGGGATCATTAAGGCCGGAGACTGGCTTGGTGAGGCCGGCCGGGACTGCGATGCGGTCGTGCTGTCGGTCAACATGCACTTCCTTAGCTTTGGGGTATAATGCTGGGGGTGTCACCCTGCCAACATTTCCAGAAGCCGTGATGTGGGAGACCACCTTCGGCTTGACATATCCGCGCGGCGGTGGTGGATACCAACCGTCACCCGATCTATTCTTCGATGCCCCTACGGGGGCTTCAGTTTTAGAAATCTTCCGGGGAGACCCCATATACAGATTGGCGTCCGCCAAGTGACACTCAAACACCTCGAACGGGTGGATGTCAGCAAATATCCTTTCCTAATTCCCCTGGAGGCTGTATTTGATGCATTGGTGGAGTGTGGAGGGCACCACCAAGTTTTCATGCAACCATGGGCGGCCGAGTAGTGCTTTGTAGGAGGTGCGAGAGTCAATGACGTGAAACTGCACCGTTGTAGTGAAATCTGCCAGAGTCAGTGTGAACTCTGCCACCCCCATAGATACTTCACATTTCTGGTTGAAGCCAGCGATACACATATCCCCGGCTTTTTCGAGATGCACATTGAAGTGGTACCTCTCATATATTCTATATGGTAGGATGTTGACTGCTGCGCCAGGATCGACCAGAATCCGGTTCAGCTCTCTTCCGTTCAGGTGCCCTTTCATATATAGCGGCCTGTTGTGACTGGCAGTAGGCAGTAGCATGTCTTCTGGAGAGAAGGTCATACTGGCTTCTGGTATAGCCTCAGCTATGCAGGTCTCAAACTGGGCAGGCGTCTGCAGAGCTGTAATGATTGCCTGTCGAGTTTCTTCACTCAAAGAGAGAATTTCCCAGATCGTAAAACGAGCAGGGAGCTTCTTCAGCAGCTTCATTATTCGGCTTCCAGCCCGGACATTGGAGAGCTTCATCTCCTCAACCCATCTGGGCTTAGGAAGGTTTTGATTTGTGGGTCCAGACGGACCTGCTTCATCCTCCTCGGACTCGGCACCCTCTTGACTGGCACCGACTGTCGGGTCTTCTTTGTTGGTTGCTGCAGGGCAAGCCCCATCTGCATTTGTATCCTCCGTAGATTGCACTGGCCGAGGGTGATTGACCCCGGGTGTAGGGTTGGCGTCTTGACAAGGCTGCTTCCCCTTTGACATCTTCATGAATTTAAGGAATGGAGGGACGGTCTTGCCCCCAGTCTTGCTGTATAGACCTGACGGAGGAGGGATTTGGACTCCCTTAACTTCCGGCGGGGGTGTCTTGTAGGGTTGCTCCCCTCTGAACATAATGTTGTGATTGGGTGGTGGCTGGCGCCCCCATTTCCGGCCTGACCGAGTGGCATGTGCAGCAGTTGCGGCTTCGGCCTTGCCCCCCCCAGCATGGGGTGTGAAGCGAATGTCTTCTTCTTCTTCTTCTCCTGGTAGGCTGAAGAGTGCTGACAGGGTATTGCAGGAGACGACCTGTGTTTTATGGGCCCTAGGGGCCTTTCTCTTCTTCTTCTTTTACTTTTTCTTCTTTTTGATTTCCGCAGGCGCTTGTCCCCAGAACAGGTTGCTCTCTTGAGGTGGCGCCGCTTCAGCTTCATCCTCTCGCTTGAGCGAGAGTTGCTCCAGCTCTAGCCATGGGACGTGGCCCCGTACCAGCAGAGGTTTTAGTTCGGGCTGTACATATTCCGCTAGCCCTTCAATTAAGCGTTGCAATCGAAGGACCCCAGGGTTGGTTTCCTTGATTACTGGCAGCGGAGTTTGTCTCCTCCTGTTGGGTGTATATATTCTGACAGCTGCAGGTGGAGTGACCCATACGGGCGCTACCACTGGCGGAGCAGGCCGAGGTGTAATGCCACGGATATGTGCCCCCTCTTTTGGGCGGGGTGCCCTCTTCTTCTTGTGCTTCACAGGGACTTGCTGCCACCCCTGTTGTTCCTTCGCGGGCTCCAGGAAATGGATTTTGTAGGTGCTCCGTGTGCTTGCTTCAGAGATCTTGTAATATCCCGGACCTTTCGGATCCTTCTTCGTGGGTCCCGGATCTGGTTTTCGGAGCGTCCGGCTCTGTTGTGTCCGAAATTTCGTTTTGGACATCTTTCGTGTTCGGATCGGCGCGATCCGGAGTCGTTTCGGAGGCCCAGAGGCGTTCCGCGGCTTTTCCGCGTGTGTTTTCCGATTCCCGGTGTGTGTTTCGGCTTTTCCTTCGGAAGCTCGCTGCGGGCGAACCGGGCAGTTCCCCCAGGCACGAGTGGTACCGTTGCGATCGGTGCGTTCCGAGGATTCCGGAAATGTATTTTTCTATTTTTCGGTATTTTTCCGAAAATTCGGATTTTCTATAAAGCCTAATTCTTTTTCTTTTTCTTTTCTCCTTTCTCTTTCTTCTTCTTCCTTTTCCTCCGTTTCTTCCCACCGTGAGCCCTCCTCTCTCTCCCTCTCTCCCATTCGGACGCGGCGAGCCCCTCTCCGGCTACGGACGGTGGCGGGGCGACGGCGCGGACGCGTGGGCGACGGTGAGGCGATCTCGTGGGCGTGCGGCGAGCGTGGGAAGCATGGAGAGTTCGTGAAGCTTCGAGCATTCTTCGTGATTCGTGATCGATCCGGTGGAGCATTCGCTCCATTGAGGTAGGGTGACGTTCCTTAGCCTTATGCCGTTCTTTTCCGTGATTTATAGGCCGCGGGGAGGCCGAGAGGGGATCATTTGAGCGTTTTTGGGTTTTTCCATGATTTGGGGAGAGCTCGCCCGATCTATGGATTCAATGCATGGATTCGTGTTTTGAGGGCCTAGAATCATGCTAGGGGTCCCCAGGGGTCTTCCCCTTTGTTTTCCCCCTCTCCTATGAAGGTATGGGGGCGTGGTTGGAATTTTTGGGCGTTCTTACCATTTTCGGCCGCGGACTGAGAACGCGCTATACTCCAGTAGCGCGTTCTTGGAGGTCGCGCTGCCCCGACCGAGCGCGTTCATCGGAGAAGATGAACAGTTTGGCGGTTCGTGTCGCGCTATGGGGCCCTAGCGCGATCATCATTGTCGCGCTAGGAGGACCTAGCGCGATGGTCCCTGTCGCGCTAGGGTTCCCTAGCGCGATGGTCCGTGTCGCGCTATGGGGCCATAGCGCGACAACCCTTGTTGCGCTAGGGGACCCTAGCGCGACATGCCCTGTCGCGCTAGGTATCCCTAGCGCGATTTGGTTCGTTGTTGGGTGTTCCCCTTGGGCCGTGTGTGCGTCCCGGGCACCCCGTGGAGTTCCGTGACCGTGTCTTTGGTGTCCGGAGGTTCCGTTTACCTTGGTCACGAGTTTGGCCGTGGGCGGTGCGTCCGTTTTTCTCCGACCGTGGCCCCGTTTGACGGAGCTGGTGCGTGGGGTGATTCCCACACGTTGTCGGTTTCGGACGTTGTTTTCCGTTGACTCGGGAGTCTACTCCTTCAGTGACCCTCCACTAGTCGTAGCCCACCAGTACGAGGTGCTGGTCTCACCTGGGAGTGGTGTACGGGCACCCACCTTTCGAGACGGTTTGTGGACCGGTTACCGTAGGCCCCTCGTCGGTAGCCAGAGTCCGGCTACGGGGGAAAACCGGTCAGAGGACCAGACCTAGTGACGCAAGGTCTGTGTGTGCACACGTGGTTGGGGGCGGTTGGACCCACGTCGACGGGCGTGACCCCAGCTAGTTACTTGTTTGTGGTTACTTGTACGGTGTTTGCGCCTCGGGTAGGACCTACCACGTCAGGCGGTTCACCTGCGGTGCGGTGTAAGACGTCAGGGGACGCTACCGGCTGTGCTTCTAGTGGGTGGTACTCCTGTCGAGTACGGAGTGTTAGACTGTCAGTCGTGTGTTTCCGACCTTCGGGTTTTACGGTTCGACCGTTGATTTCGGTCTTCTCGTACCGTGGCACGTGTGTCGGTTTGCGTGCCGTAGGGTCTAGTTCTGTAGAGTACAGGGCTTTCCTTTCCGAGGTACTTTCCTCCCGCTAGAGTAGTGGTTTCTCGTTTCACGAGGTAGGGTTCGAGTGATCCCTACTGAGTCTTGTTCCGAGACTCATTCCCTGCGTGTTTTCACCGTGTTTCAGGTGAGACGCCACCTTCGGGGAGCGCGTCAGGAGCGCAGCGTGGTGCGGGTGCCCAGAGGTAGTGCCAGAGGTCAGAGCCGGGGTATGCCCCGTGTAGCTGTACTTTTCTTTCTTGTCACTGTACTAGTCGTGGACTGCTGTTATTATTGTTCTTTATTGTGGACCATGTAAATTGTTAATTTATTTCCTGCTTAATATTATAACTGTTTAATTTCTGCAATTATCTGTGATGCTTATGTAGTTTCCACACCATCCTTTTAACCCTTCCGAGTCTTCGGACTCGTGGGTGGCGGTACGAGTCTCGGGTTATCGGGCCTTCCCGGTAATCGGATTCTCGGGTCGTTACAGCTGGTATCAGAGCGCGGTTGTGGAATTACATGAGAATCATAAGTAATTATAGTGGTCCACTAGTCCACAACGATGATGTACATGTGACGCTGGCATTGGGCACCGCATGTTTTATTCTGACATTGCCGTTTCCGTGTTTTCTGTCTTGTGCTTCAGGAGCGAGGATGGCGCCGAGGAGGAGTTCTCGCTCTCAGCAGGGGCAGTCGGCTGGAGGTCAGGAGATCCAGCAGGGGGTCCAGAGGGACCAGGAGGAGCATAGCAGAGTTCCGGGAGCTACCGAGGCCGCGGATGCTGCGAGGGCTCCGGGAGCCGAGGATTTCTTCCGTGGCATGTACCATCTCATGTCTCAGCAGTTTGGCGGAGAGGCTGCTGAGGGCTCGATTGTCAGGGGTGGGCCAGGCCGAGCGGTGAGGGACTTCATGCAGTTCCATCCACCTTACTTTAGCGGCCAGGCAGACCCTGATGCGGCTCGTGATTGGCTTGATGAGATGGAGCGGGTGTTCAGTTCTGCGAAGAGTACTGCCGAGGACAGAGTGGTGTTGGCCTACAACCAGTTGCAGGGTACGGCTCGGAGGTGGTGGTCTTCTGAGTGGAAGACGTCCTTTCAGCTTCGTCCACTTGAGCAGGTTGAGTGGGGTGACTTTGTCAGTGCTTTCGAGCGTACGTACTGTCCAGACGTCGTTGCTACGCAGCGGATGCGGGAGTTTCTGGAGCTGGTGCAGGGTGACATGTCCGTGTTGCAGTACAGAGCCCGATTTGTCGAGCTGGGTCGGTATGCACCTCATATCATGGAGCATGAGAGGGTGAGGACGACGCAGTTTGTGCAGGGCTTGAGGCTGGAGCTGAGGCACCATTTGATCGCGAATGGGGCCACTGATCTAGAGACGGCGTCTCGTGTTACGATTTCCTTGGAGATGGATATGCAGAGGACTCGAGGACCGATCAGCCAGGGGCAGTCTTTGTCAGGTCGCAGCCAGCAGTCGGCTACCCAGCAGTAGGGTTTCTTCCAGCATGCGTCGGGTGGTTCAGGAGTACCGGCACCGGCAGCGTCAGTGGCAGGATCCGCGTCCTTCGGCTCGAAGATCAAGAAGTTCTTGAAGAAGAGTCTTCGGAAGAAGCACAAGGATCAAGGGCAAGCTTCATCGGGCAGTGTACAGCAGCCGATTCCTTTGCAGCGTCAGGGATCAGTGGGTGGATCGCGAGGACCTTGTCCACGGTGTGGTGGGACCCACCCAGGCAGGCAGTGCACGGCGCCGATCATCTGTTTTCGGTGTGACCAGCCAGGGCACATGGCGCGTGACTGTCCTCAGAGACCGTCGCAGCAGCAGTTTCCTCAGCAGCAGCAGGTTCCCCAGCAGCAGAGGCAGCAGCAGCAGGGACAGTATCCGCCGTTACCCAGGTCAGCTAGTGTGGGAGGCAGGCAGAGAGCTCGTGGCCAGATCACGCACTTGACCAGGGCAGAGGCAGTGGCGTCGCAGCTCGTGGAAGGTACCGTTCAGATTTTGGGTTGTGCGGCTCGGGTATTATTTGATTCTGGCGCGTCTCATTCGTTTATTTCGGAGGATTTCACGTCGAGCGTCGAGGAGCCGGTGACCCAGTTGTCCTGTGATTTGGCAGTGGAGTTGCCTTCGGGTGACTTTATGGTCACTCCGTATTGCTTCGACCAGGTTCTGGTGTGGATCGATGGGCGGAGTATGCCAGGCAGGTTGTATGCATTGCAGCTTCGGGATTACGACGTGATTCTAGGCATGGATTGGCTCGAGACTCATGGAGCGGTGGTGGATTGTGGAATGAAGAGGGTCTACTTCCAGCATCCGAGCAAGAGGACCTTCTATTTCCAAGGTATCCGTTCCACCTCTTCTCGATTCCTTATCTCTGCTATTCGAGCCCGTCGATTGCTTGATTCAGGTTGTCAGGGTTTTCTCGCGTCTGTGGTTGTGTCTGACCGGATGGAGCCGGATGTCGAGGACATTGCGGTGGTGTGCGAGTTTCCCGATGTTTTTCCTGAGGAGTTGCCTGGATTACCTCCCCAGCGGGAGATCGATTTCGTGATCGAGGTTGTACCTGGTACGGGACCTTTGGCGAAGGCTCCCTACCGTATGGCCCCCGCTGAGCTGAGGGAGTTGAGGGCGCAGTTGCAGGAACTGTTGGCCAAGGGGTATATTCGTCCGAGCTTTTCCCCTTGGGGTGCGCCCGTGTTGTTCGTGAAGAAGAAGGACGGTAGTCTGCGGCTATGCATTGACTATCGGCAGCTGAATGAAGTGACCATTAAGAACAAGTATCCGTTGCCGCGGATTGATGATTTGTTCGACCAGCTTCAGTCTGCGCGGGTGTTCTCGCGGATTGATTTGCGGTCCGGTTACTATCAGCTGAGAATTCGCGAGTCCGATGTGGAGAAGACTGCATTCAGTACGAGGTACGGGCATTATGAGTTTCTGGTGATGCCGTTTGGGCTCACCAATGCCCCGGCAGCCTTCATGGACTTGATGCAGAGGGTGTTTCATCCGTATTTGGACCAGTTCGTGGTCATCTTCGTGGATGACATCCTTGTTTATTCGCAGTCTGCTGAGAGCACGCATACCATTTGGGTGTGGTGCTGCAGACGCTGCGAGATCACCAGTTGTATGCGAAGCTCAGCAAGTGCGAGTTTTGGCTCAGCGAGGTGCACTTTCTGGGGCACGTGATTTCTGGTGATGGCATTTCCGTGGATCCCGCCAAGGTCGAGGCTGTGATGCAGTGGCCGAGGCCGAGGTCGGTGACGGAGATCCGGAGTTTCTTGGGGCTTGCGGGGTATTATCGCCGGTTTATCCAGGATTTTTCCCGCATTGCGACCCCGATGACGAGGCTCACGCGGAAGGATGTGCCTTTCGTTTGGTCCGAGGAGTGTGAGCAGAGCTTCAGTGAACTGAAGAGGTTGCTCACCTCGGCTCCGGTGTTGGTTTTGCCTTCTGGATCGGGAGGTTTTGTGGTGTGTACAGATGCTTCCGGCGTTGGACTGGGTGCTGTTTTGATGCAGCATGGTAGAGTGGTGGCTTATGCATCTCGGCAGCTAAAGCCCCATGAGGAGAACTACCCTACCCATGATCTTGAGTTGGCGGCGGTGATCTTCGCGCTGAAGATCTGGAGGCATTATCTGTACGGTGAGAAGTTCGAGGTGTTCACTGACCATCAGAGTTTGAGGTATGTGTTCTCGCAGAGAGATCTGAACCTCAGACAAAGGCGTTGGATGGAGTTCATGAAGGACTATGACTTCACCCTGTCTTATCAGCCGGGCAGGATGAATGTCGTCGCCGATGCCTTGAGTCGGAAGGTGGCGGTCAGTACCTTGATGCTGAGGAAGTGGAGGCTCTGGGAACAGGTGCCCGAAGTATCCTTCAGGCTCAAGATTCCCCAGGAGCGAGGGTTGGCAGTGCTTGCGAGTCTGACTGTCACTCCTGCTATCCGTCGTCAGGTGACAGAGGCTCAGCATGCGGACCCTGAGTTGCCCCGGATTCTTGCGATGGCTGATGTGGAGCTCGACGAGGACGGTGCTGCGAGGTTTCGTGGCAGGTTGTACGTCCCAGCGGAGGAGCAGGTTCGTCGTGCGGTGTTACGCGAGGCTCATGGGAGCAGGTACACTGTACACCCGGGTGCGACGAAGATGTATCGGAACTTGCGGAGGCAGTTTTGGTGGCCTGGCATGAAGAGAGATGTCGCCGAATTTGTGGCCAGGTGCCTGATCTGTCAGCAGGTGAAGGCGGAGCATCAGCGACCAGGAGGTACTCTCCAGCCCTTGGATGTTCCTGCTTGGAAGTGGGACCATGTGACCACAGATTTTGTGGTGGGGTTGCCAAGGACCCCGAGTGGGCAGGACAGTATTTGGTTGCTGGTGGATCGGCTGACGAAGGTGACGCGGTTGCTACCGGTCAAGGTCAGCTGGAGTGTGCCTAAGTTGGCTCGTCTTTATGTGGAGCGGATCGTGCCGTTGCATGGGATTCCCATTTCGATCGTGTCGGATCGAGATCTGCGCTTCACTTCTGGATTCTGGAGGAGTTTCCAGCGAGCTCTTGGCACGGAGTTGGCATTTAGCTCGGCGTATCATCCTCAGTCAGATGGTCAGTCTGAGAGGACCATTCAGACTTTGGAGGACATGCTGAGATCCTACTGCCTGGAGTGGCAGGGGAGTTGGATTCATCACCTACCGTTGGTGGAGTTTGCCTGTAACAACAGCTATCATTCGAGCATCGGCATGGCTCCTTATGAGGCATTGTATGGTCGTCCTTGTCGGACTCCAGTTGATTGGTTTGAGGTGGGTGAGCGTGTTTTGACGGGACCGGAGTTGGTGCAGCAATGTGTGGACGTTGTGCACCTGGTTCGTCAGAACATGTTGGCGGCCCAGAGTCGGCAGAAGAGCTATGCTGACCGTAGGAGGCAGCCCCTCGAGTTCGCCGTGGGCGATCATGTGTTCTTGAGAGTTTCTCCGATGAAGGGGGTGATGCGTTTTGGACGGCGTGGGAAGCTGAGTCCCCGCTACATTGGTCCTTTCGCGATTGTGGAACGCATCGGTGAGGTTGCTTACCGGTTGCAGTTACCTCCTGAGTTGGCGTCGGTGCATGACGTGTTCCACGTCTCGATGTTGCGGAAGTATATGCCCGATGACTCTCATGTGCTCGAGTTTTCTGTTTGGCCTGAGGTGACTCCAGATCTTTCTCTCCCAGAGTTTCCGATCCGCGTGGAGGATAGGCGAGAGCAGCGCCTGCGGAACAAGGTCATTCCCTTGGTGAAGGTCGTGTGGCAACGACACTCTGGTGGTGAGGCTTCGTGGGAACGTGAGGACGAGATGCGTCAGCAGTTCCCGTATCTGTTTGAGTGAGTCTTCCTCTTCTTTCCCCTTTGGTTGTTCTCAATTTCGAGGACGAAATTCCTTAAGGGGGGAGGGCTGTAATATCCCGGACCTTTCGGATCCTTCTTCGTGGGTCCCGGATCTAGTTTTCGGAGCGTCCGGCTCTGTTGTGTCCGAAATTTCGTTTTGGACATCTTTCGTGTTCGGATCGGCGCGATCCGGAGTCGTTTCGGAGGCCCGGAGGCGTTCCGCGGCTTTTCCGCGTGTGTTTTCCGATTCCCGGTGTGTGTTTCGGCTTTTCCTTCGGAAGCTCGCTGCGGGCGAACCGGGCAGTTCCCCCAGGCACGAGTGGTACCGTTGCGATCGGTGCGTTCCGAGGATTCCGGAAATGTATTTTTCTATTTTTCGGTATTTTTCCGAAAATTCAGATTTTCTATAAAGCCTAATTCTTTTTCTTTTTCTTTTCTCCTTTCTCTTTCTTCTTCTTCCTTTTCCTCCGTTTCTTCCCACCGTGAGCCCTCCTCTCTCTCCCTCTCTCCCATTCGGACGCGGCGAGCCCCTCTCCGGCTACGGACGGTGGCGGGGCGACGGCGCGGACGCGTGGGCGACGGTGAGGCGATCTCGTGGGCGTGCGGCGAGCGTGGGAAGCGTGGAGAGTTCGTGAAGCTTCGAGCATTCTTCGTGATTCGTGATCGATCCGGCGGAGCATTCGCTCCATTGAGGTAGGGTGACGTTCCTTAGCCTCATGCCGTTCTTTTCCGTGATTTATAGGCCGCGGGGAGGCCGAGAGGGGATCATTTGAGCGTTTTTGGGTTTTTCCATGATTTGGGGAGAGCTCGCCCGATCTATGGATTCAATGCATGGATTCGTGTTTTGAGGGCCTAGAATCATGCTAGGGGTCCCCAGGGGTCTTCCCCTTTGTTTTCCCCCTCTCCTATGGAGGTATGGGGGCGTGGTTGGAATTTTTGGGCGTTCTTACCGTTTTCGGCCGCGGACTGAGAACGCGCTATACTCCAGTAGCGCGTTCTTGGAGGTCGCGCTGTCCCGACCGAGCACGTTCATCGGAGAAGATGAACAGTTTGGCGGTTCGTGTCGCGCTATGGGGCCCTAGCGCGATCATCATTGTCGCGCTAGGAGGACCTAGCGCGATGGTCCCTGTCGCGCTAGGGTTCCCTAGCGCGATGGTCCGTGTCGCGCTATGGGGCCATAGCGCGACAACCCTTGTTGCGCTAGGGGACCCTAGCGCGACATGCCCTGTCGCGCTAGGTATCCCTACCGCGATTTGGTTCGTTGTTGGGTGTTCCCCTTGGGCCGTGTGTGCGTCCCGGGCACCCCGTGGAGTTCCGTGACCGTGTCTTTGGTGTCCGGAGGTTCCGTTTGCCTTGGTCACGAGTTTGGCCGTGGGCGGTGCGTCCGTTTTTCTCCGACCGTGGCCCCGTTTGACGGAGCTGGTGCGTGGGGTGATTCCCACACGTTGTCGGTTTCGGACGTTGTTTTCCGTTGACTCGAGAGTCTACTCCTTCAGTGACCCTCCACTAGTCGTAGCCCACCAGTACGAGGTGCTGGTCTCACCTGGGAGTGGTGTACGGGCACCCACCTTTCGAGACGGTTTGTGGACCGGTTACCGTAGGCCCCTCGTCGGTAGCCAGAGTCCGGCTACGGGGGAAAACCGGTCAGAGGACCAGACCTAGTGACGCAAGGTCTGTGTGTGCACACGTGGTTGGGGGCGGTTGGACCCACGTCGACGGGCGTGACCCCAGCTAGTTACTTGTTTGTGGTTACTTGTACGGTGTTTGCGCCTCGGGTAGGACCTACCACGTCAGGCGGTTCACCTGCGTTGCGGTGTAAGACGTCAGGGGACGCTACCGGCTGTGCTTCTAGTGGGTGGTACTCCTGTCGAGTACGGAGTGTTAGACTGTCAGTCGTGTGTTTCCGACCTTCGGGTTTTACGGTTCGACCGTTGATTTCGGTCTTCTCGTACCGTGGCACGTGTGTCGGTTTGCGTGCCGTAGGGTCTAGTTCTGTAGAGTACAGGGCTTTCCTTTCCGAGGTACTTTCCTCCCGCTAGAGTAGTGGTTTCTCGTTTCACGAGGTAGGGTTCGAGTGATCCCTACTGAGTCTTGTTCCGAGACTCATTCCCTGCGTGTTTTCACCGTGTTTCAGGTGAGACGCCACCTTCGGGGAGCGCGTCAGGAGCGCAGCGTGGTGCGGGTGCCCAGAGGTAGTGCCAGAGGTCAGAGCCGGGGTATGTCCCGTGTAGCTGTACTTTTCTTTCTTGTCACTGTACTAGTCGTGGACTGCTGTTATTATTGTTCTTTATTGTGGACCATGTAAATTGTTAATTTATTTCCTGCTTAATATTATAACTGTTTAATTTCTGCAATTATCTGTGATGCTTATGTAGTTTCCACACCATCCTTTTAACCCTTCCAAGTCTTCGGACTCGTGGGTGGCGGTACGAGTCTCGGGTTATCGGGCCTTCCCGGTAATCGGATTCTCGGGTCGTTACAGATCTCCTCAGGTAACGCCTGGTAGAGGGAGATCATGTTGACTGCTGCTCTTCGGGGGGGAGCTTCATGTGGCTGAGGAGGGTCTACTTTGTACTCTCCCAGCTCTATTTCATTCTTCTTCACCATTCCTTTAATGATGTCTTTGAAAACATAACAGTCTTCGATTGAATGTCCCAACATCTGGTGATAGGGGCAGAATCTTAGGCTGTCTCTTCTTTTGAGGTCCTCTGGTCTTCTTGGCTCAGGCAGAGTGACCATACTGTATTCTGTTACCCAGTCAAATAGGATTCGGGTCTTATCCTTAGGAAAGGAATAAGCCTTCTTCATTTTGTCCCTCAACGAAGGACCTTCTTTGTCATCTGGAGCTTTCGCAGGTTGCGGGGGAGCCGCTTTCTTGCCTTTCTCCTTCTGTTGTTCGAACGCCTTGATATCAAGCACATTCGCTTCTTTAGGTGTGGGGCGTCGTTCCGCCGCCTTGCCTTTCTGGGCTGTGCTGGTAGCTGACGGCGGGACGGGCTTGGCTAGAAAAGTATCTACCTCAGCCACCACATTATTCAGCCGGTCGAACGACCGTATTTCCATCCCGATCATTTTTTCCAAGACCTCCCTCCTGAGATTTTGCTTACATATTTGCACAGCGTCCTCCTGATGCGGGGGCCGCTTACATCTCATTCCGAGGTTCCTCCACCTCTTGATGTAGTCAAGGGCGGTCTCATCTGCCCTTTGTTTTGTCGAATAGAGTTCGGCCACTGAGACCTCCCTCTCTGTGACATGGAATCTTTCCCTGAATTTCCTCTGCATATCCGACCAGTCATTGATTGACCCGGCCGAGAGGCTGGAGTACCATTCAAATGCGAGCCCCGTCAGCGAGGACCCGAAGAATTTCAGCAGATATGACTCGTCGGTGGACAGATCACCCATAACGGTCATATAATATGCAATATGTTCTTTTGGGGAACCTTTCCCGTTGAATTTGTCAAATTTGGGCGGCTTGTTGACTCCCGGGGGAAGTCGCTTAGCCGCATGGTGTTGTGGGTAGGGCACCCGGTAGGCATCGAATGCGACATAGTCGCCTTCGCTCTTCTCTGCGAGCTTCAGCTCGATCATCCTCTCCACCATCATCCGGTTCACGACCGTGGGGTCGACTGGCTCCGGATAGAAGTGTGCTGGCTGCAGGTACGGGGTGACCAGGGTGGTCGCCTGTGGAGGATGCAGCAGCGGGGGTGTTGGGTGCACCTGAGGAAGCACCGGAGGCAGCAGCGACTGAGGCTGTGGCGGCCGCTGTTGTGATGTCGTCACAGTTGGCTCTGACGGCTGGGGTAGTGTGCAAAGTGGTGGAGGGTCGTCTCGACGAGCCGCTCCCCGGGATGATTCACCTTGGACTTCGGGTGGTTTGGAGGCTGATGAGTGTTCAGTTTTCTCCATCAGCTGTTTCTTCAGGGAATCTATTTCCCGTTGATATCTTTGCAGCAGCATCAAGACTGATGGGTCTATAGTAGTGGGGACACCTTCTGTTGTTTCCCCGGACGTACCCTCGGGCAGGATATCGAGGAGTACGTCGTCTTCTTCTTCCGTCGTTACCACATTAGCGGTCAAGACGGGGGCTTTGTCATCCCAGTGGAGGTATGACTGGGGCTGTTTCTCTTTCATCGCTGTCAGAAGCCCTCTTGCTGCTTCTGTCCTGCGGGTAGCTGGTCCCGGCCGTACGGCCAATTGACCTAGTTCTTGGGAGTCTTCAGGAAGCTTCCCATATCGGCTGGACACGCCAGCCATGTTGCAAGTGAAAACCTGCATCCTCCTTCTTTGTCGATGGACCCTCCGCCTTGCCTGTTGCGGGAAGGTCAGCCTCTCGAACACAGAAATTCTTCTTCTTTCTTCCCGCTCGGGGAAGGCTTCATCGGCTTTGATCTCAGAGCCGTCATTGTGTCCGTTGTCATCGACCGACGACATCCTCATTATATCCTCCATTTCTTCTTCATCTGCCGTTGATGGGCAGTAATTTTCTTCAGTGGCGACTGTCTGCATCAGCCGCTGCTGTCCGAGTGAGGTGTTACCCAATCCTCGGAAGTAGCTTCTGACCAGGCAGGCCATTTCTTCTTGACCCCGTTCTTGATGTAGCACGGGGGAGAGTGGTCGACCTCAAGCAGGAGGAATGTAGGCCAGTCGAGCTCTGCCAGCTGGCTGTTGGAACCTTCGCCCCGTGGCAGGGACGTTGGCTTGACGGGCCACAGCCCGGAAACTTCTGTGGCACGGAGGATCCGCAACCACCTCTTCTTCATTCATCAGGGACAAGCCCCTTTCTCTTCTCGCTCTCGCCTCGTCGTTCATAGGACGATGGCGGGTGGGCGTTGGATGGTAGGCAGGTTGGGTCCGCTTGGGAACCCACACCTGTTTGAATTTCCTCGGCCTGAGCGCCGGGTTTTCTTGGCCATGGTGGCCGACTTCTTCTCTTTCTGCCCTCCTTCCAGCGAGAGCTTGATAGTTGTTGTAGACAGGGACGTTTGGGATGACGCGATCTGGGGTCACCCGTGCCGTGCGCCCGTTGAGGAAGACACGCATACCTCCCACCAGCATTGATTTTCCGGACTGAGAGACAGTTCCGGTGATCACGTCAGTGTTCTTGCGAGCCTGGCGACGCTGACGTCCTCCAGGGGGCTTGTTGATATCAGTGGGATGCATCACCCGTACAAGGTGGTGCACCAGGCAGCTAGCGGCCGGAACCGGGTTCTTGAGCGAATCACCGCGGCAGGGGGCCTTCAGAGGCTCCATTTCCTTCACATCTTCCTTGACGGGTTCCATGGCTTCGACTTCCAGCATGTCGACAAAGGCCAACCCCAAGAAGTTGGGGAAGCCCACAGCAGGAGGAAAGCTACCAAATTCCATGGGCACCGCCAGGTACCCTTGCGCGTGTCCGGCGACTATCGATTGGTCGAAGTCGACGCCAGCTATTCCATGAGTCGTCATTGTTTGCACTGAAAAGACAGACAGGAAAATAATCAGTAGTCTTTGAAAGGGCTTCGAAGCCCGAATATCTCGGCAAAGAGATGAAAGGTGACACCAGTCCCACCGGGCGTGCCAGACTTGTTCAGCGACCTTTTTCTTTCTTTCGCGGGTCGATCGACCAACTGACTAACTGGTAGTCAAATGATCAATTAACGACGCGGGCGTGCCAGTCACGTGCGTGACGATTCAATTGTGCGCTCATTCTGACCCATGTAGGGTGAATGTGAGGTTCGGTCGGGACCAGCAGTCCGCCATACCATAAAGGCTATGGCGTTAATTACATCCCCCACGAGGAGGGAACACCTTTGATTAATTGCCGAGATAGCGGGCTGTCGAAGCCGGAAAAAAGGAACTACATGATGATTATTAGTTGAGGGACTTGCATCCTTCTGTGATTAGCATAAGAAACCATCCCATAAGTGGGAAAAGGGTTAGAATGATGCGACGACACGATTCGGAATGGAACCGGTGTAGTGCGTGCGAAGACAGGGATCAAAACGCTTGAAACGGCGCCCTGAAACGTAGGTAAAAGGTTTAAAACGGCGCCATAACCGTAGGTAAAGGGGTAGGCCGTTAAAACGGCGCGGGAAGCCGGGGCGTGCCGGGAAGACCGCGCCGGGAAGGGCGCGCCGGGAAGGGCGCGCCGGGAAGAGCGCGCCGGGAAGGGCGCGCCGTTTTAAGGCGTGATCACGCATGAACGCGCCGAATTAATCCGACTTCAAGGAAACAGGAGCTTCGTTAGTTTATTCATGGATTTATTAAGATTTTGAATGGTTTTGAGACTTTATTAAGTCAATTGTTCGTGGAATCGGTGCCGCGTCATTTAAAGGCCGAGTCACGGGCTCACGTGAGGCGATTGTTCCGAGATTAACTCGTTCGAGCCGAAATTTCGGCAGCATCTCCCCATCCCAAAGGATAGTCGGGGAGACGCAGGGAGTACTCACGTGGCGGAGTAAACCCCTAAAAGCCGGGTGGTGCAATGGCGGCCGGCAGACCCGAACGGATAGGAAGACCCCGAGGGCTAGCCTGCTAGGGGCACCGAGTCCGTGGGTGACGGTGAGTGAGTGAGGCGACTCGATGTGGGAGCGAAAACCCCGAGGGCTAGCCTACGAGGGGCACGCGACCCGAGCCACCACAACACTCGAATCGGGACGACCATATAGGGAAGGGATCCCCGAGGGCTAGCCTACGAGGGGAACACCACCCACGGTCACTGTCGAGTCCGTTAAGGACTGTAGATTCTGAACTGTAGGGCTTAGCCCCATTATTGTACATCCAGCGGTCCACAGGGAGATTCGTCATCGAGAGACGATCCTTCCGTCGACCGAATGATTGGTGAAAAAAACAAGGTTTTGGGGAATGTTCCCCCTCCCCGGATGCTGGAGTGATGCTACATAGCATACTCCCATCAAAATACAAATGCCATAACAGGAAGGAATATGAAACCTCGCTTAACGGTGCCAGACAGACAAGCTAATTGCCTAGAAATATATTGAAATGATGGAGCCCCACGGATCGAGCAAGTCAATCACCAGCAGAATACGTAGCCAGTGCATAGCCCGGAGCACAGATATACATATACGTGTATACGTTATTCGGGAACAAACCCACATGGGGCTCACCGTCGAACGACTGGAAGCCATCCAAGGATTCTTCCCATCCCCCTGGTCCATGAAACAGAGCGTGAAGGGAACGGTGAGAAACCTTATTCCCTAGGCGGAGACCAGACAAAGATATGCACACAAGTACATCTCTGCTCGCAAAGCCCATGAAATATCAAATGCTGAACCCAGCCATTGCATCAAACTCGAAAGAAAGGGAACCCCGGGGAGGGGGATGAATGATTCATGTAGCCCGAAGGCATATCCAATGTCGGAGAAATCGGTTATACGATAGTATATACATATGTTGGAGAAATCATTAAATACACGCTCGAAGGAGGGTTGGAGAGCGGGAGGAAGAGATACAACATCAATCACATCAACTCTTTATTCATCCCATGGAAGACACAGTTATGTATATGCAGAGCACGCAGATTCCGGCGCCGTCGTTGTCGACCGGCCGCCGTTTCCATTAATCGAAGAAACGATTACAGACGAAATAAAAAAAAATGCAGAAGGGAAGATGAGGAAAAGGGGGAGGAAAGGCTCGTATCATCGCCCCTCCCCCTTTTCTCCATTTACATTGCAGCCCTGGGGCGAATATGGCAAAACAGAAGCGGGGAGATTCGGCGAGAAACACGACGACGACCCACCTAGAAGGCAGGGGAGCAGTCGATCGTCCTCTCCGACACCGGGGAGCTCGAGTGGAAGAGGGTAGCGGCCGCCGAGGGACCTCAGCCGGGAACTCCTTTAGAAGAGGAACACCCCCTGGACCTCCCCCTTTTCTTTCTAATTCCCTTTTCTTTCTTTTTTGATTCCGCTCCCTCTCTTGATCGGATCCCCCTTGATCTCCTCCCTTTTTTTTTTCTCTTGCTCCTTCGACAGGCTATATATAGCCTTGGGGTTAAAACGGAGCCCCAAGAAGAAGCGCGCCGGGTTGACGGCGCCGGGGAAGGCCCCTATTTGGTCTTTGCGCGCCGGATAGACGGCGCCGGGGAAGGCCCCCCTTTGATCTTGCGCGCCGGTTTGACGGCGCCGGGGAAGGCCCCCATTTGATCTTTGCGCGCCGGTTTGACGGCGCCGTTTTAACTTGCTCACTTGGCGTGTAGTCCGGTGGACCCGGAGATGATTCCGGAGGCTTCCGTCCACTGTTCATCTCACCCCGGTCATCAAAGGGCCTTGATGGGGTGTTTACGAAGCTCTTGATAGGACGAATGGCTTTGAACAAGACTTCGTGTGTGCCCGGTCCGAGCGCACGGGTGTCTTACTGACACAGTCTTCGGCACTGTGATTTATACTTCTGGCTGAGACGGACTCGTGCTCGAAGCTTCCTTATAGGATGACGTTACATCCCGGACAATTCCACCTTGAATTGGTGATCAATCGGCCACTAATGGGCCCACTATGGCGAGAAGCCGAACCCGTGCCGGGTAATCGGGGTCTTCTGCTGACAGAACCCTTGGCCCCCCTTTTTACGGATGGCCGAGGACATTCTTCCTCCTTAGGAGAGTAATTGGGCAGACCGTCGTCCTTGGTCGGGCGACGGATGTGGGGTAGCGGTACGACGAGGTCGATGCCGGGTCATTGGGCAGGCTTGATCGCGCTACCGGTTGGTTGCGGGTTCACTTCGGCTCTCCTGAGGTAAAGTCCCCGACGTTCCCTTTGAGGTGGCTCGGGGCTTTGTCAGCTTGAGGGGTCCCCTTGATAAGTTGATCTTTATCGGCTTCCGTGCTTCAGTGGGCCGTATCATTCATCTTTGCGGCTTGGTTGCCGAAGGATCATGTTTTGAGTGCCAACACCTTCTTCTTCTTCTTCCTCTTTCTTCTTCCCCCAACCGTGAGCGCCCCTCTTCCCCCCTCTCTCCCATTTCGGCGCGGCGAGCCTCTCTCCGACTGCAGACGATGGCGGGGCGACGGCGCGGCTACGTGGGTGGCGGCGAGTCGATCTCGTGGGCGTGCGATGCTCGTGGGAAGCGTGAAGGTGCGGGGTTTCTAAAAGCTTTCATCGTGATTCATGAGCGATCCGACGCATCTCGGGGTGAAATTGAGGTAGGGTGACGTTCCCTAGCTCTCCGCATTTCATTTCCGTGGTTTCTAGCCCGGTGTGAGACCGAGAGGGGTCGATTCCATGCCGGGAGGGTAAAACCATGATTTTGGGAGAGTTCGCCCAATCTATGATTTTAGGCCATGATTTCACGTTTTGATGGCTTAGCCTCATGCTAAGGGTCCCCATGGGTCTTCCCCTTTAATTTCCCCCTCTCCTACGGAGGCATGGGGGCGTGGTTGGAATTTTTGGGCGTTCCACGCTGTTTCACCGTCGGGTCGGTGTGACGGTCCTTCCAGTGACCGTCACACAGTGTGGCGCACCTAGGTGGGCGCGTCACAGACCTATTTTAGCCAACTGGGGGTCTGTGGGCTGTGACGGTCCCACGATAGACCGCCACGGCATTGTGACGCGCTTGGGTTGGACCGTCAGGGACGATCTGACCGTTGGCATGACCGTTGGTTTTTGACCGTTGGGGGTCAAGGCATGTGACGCACCAGACTTGGCGCGTCACACCCTTGTGACTCCCCTGTGTGGGTGCGTCAGAGCTGACGTTCTCCCACACTCTAACGCACCAGGGTTGGTCTGTTACATGCTGTGACGCACCGAGTGCCACACGTCACAGTCAGTTTCCTCTTGTCTTGTGACACACCAGGGCGGGCGCGTCATAGACTGTGACGCCCTAGGGTAGGCGCGTCACACACAGTTTTGCACTGAGGGTCTGACGCCCCTGTGTTGGGCCGTCAGATGGCTGTGACGGTCCAGCCTTAGACCGTCAGAGCCTGTGGTGCGTCTAGAGTAGACTGTCAGGCTCAGGACTACACCGGGTGGTTCACAGTCCCATTTCTTTTCCGACCGTGGTCACCGTGCGACGGTGCTGGTACGTGGGACGGTCCCCGTACGTCGTCGGATGCGGACGTGATTTTCCGTTGACTTGAGAGTCTACTCCTTTAGTGACCCTCCACTAGTCGTAGCCCACCAGTACGAGTGTGCTAGTCTCACCTGGGAGTAGGTGTACGGGCTTACCCTGAGGACGGTTTTTAGACTGGTTTTCGTCGGCCCCCACGTCTGTAGCCAGAGTCTGGCTAAGGGGAAAATCAGTCAGAGGCCAGACCTAGGACGCATGGTCTGTGTGTGCACATGTGGTTGGGGGCAGTGGACACGCGCTGACGAGCGTGACCCCAGCTAGTCACTTACTTTGCGGTTACTTGTACGGTGTCCGTGCCTTTGGTAGGCGCTACCACGTCAGGCAGTTCACCTGCGGTACGGTATAAGACGTCAGGGGACGCTACCGACTGTGCTTCTAGTGCGAGGTACTCCTGTCGAGTTCGGAGTGACAGACTGCCAGTCGTTGCGACTTCGACCTTCGGGTTTTTGTGGTGTTGGCCGTGGTGTTCCGGTCGTTTCACCGTGGCACGTGTGTCAGTTTTCGTGCCGTGAGACCGGTGTTTTGTAGATGGCAGGGCTTCCCTTTCCGAGATACTCGCTTACTGCTAGTGTAGCAGTTTCTCCGTTTGCGAGGTAGGGTTCGAATGATCCCTACTGAGTCTTGTTCTGAGACTCATTCCCTGCGTATTTTCACCGTGTTTCAGGCGAGGCGCGGCTTCAGGGGAGCGCGTCTGAGGCTCAGCGTGGTTCAGGTGCCCAGCCTTAGTGCCAGAGGTCAGATCCGGGGTATGTCCCGTGTAGCTGTACTTTTCTTTTTGTCTCTGTACTAGTTGTGGACTGCTACTGTTGTTATTTTATTGTTATCTTGTGGACCGTGTATCATATAAAATGTTAACTTATTTCCTGCTTAATTATATAACTGGTTGATTTCTGTAATTATTTGTGATACTTGTGTAGTCTCCACACCATCCTTCTAACCCTTCCGAGTCTTCGGGATCGTGGGTGGCGGTGCGAGTCTCGGGTTATCGGGCCTTCCCGGTAATCGGATTCTCGGGTCGTTACAGAGAGAGAGAGAGAACGAGAGATTAAAAAATGTAAAAGGGAGAGGTAAATGTGACATTTGAGTTTGAATTACCCCTAGTTTAACCCACTACCTACCAAATCACAGTAGATTAAAGATAGTTTAACCCACCTCCTTATACCCGGGCTAACTCCCCTCTTATCAAATCAAAAATGAATTAACTCAGGACTAACTTAAGTAGATTGAGTTAGTCCACTCTAAGCCTAACTCCTTACCAAATTGAAGCTTAACGACTTCATAAGATTATAAGCTCCAATTTGATAAAGAGTTAATCTTGGGTTAGTCTAAAATTAACTCAGGGCTAATTATTTTAGTGGTTTGATTGACAAATCTATTTGATCCGGATTAAGAGAGACTTAATCCTAGACTAACTTGAGATGTTCTAATCCATCTTTTGAGATGAGTTAGAGTTAGTCCAATGATATTTAATACTCTCTCTCTCTCTCTCTCTCTCTCTCTTGCGTTAACATTGAAGGGAACTAAATATTAATTATTAAAATATTAGATTGATGTTTATTATTCACATTTAATTTTTAATTAGTGAGGTTAACAATACTATTTTTCAAAAATATTTTTATTTCCACAATATATTTAAATTATAGAATATATTAAATATATTAAAATTATAATAAAATAAAATTTTTAAGTGAACAGTAACTATTCGAGGCTATTTAGTACGGTTTGTCTCTTGTCATTATTGACATTGCTCTCTCTCTCTCTCTCTCATTAAATGTGAAGGGAACTAAACATTAATTATTAATATATTAGATTATTATTTATAACTCACATTTGATTTTTAATTAGTGATATTAATGATACTATTTATCAAAAATATTTTTATTTTCATAGTATATTTATATTATAGCATATATTAAAATGTTAAAAATAATAAAATAAAATTTTAAGTGAACAGTAATTTAACTCATAATTAATGATGATTTTAACTTTTAAAATTTTAATTAGTGAGATTAATGATATTATTTATCAAAAATTTTATTTTAATGGTATATTCAATTTATAGCATATGTTAAAATTTTTTTAAAACTATTTTAAAATTAAAAAAATTAAAGATAAACAGTAACCCAGACTAGTAATTAATGACTTTTCTATCTTTTAAATTTTAATTAGTGTGATTAATTATGTTATTTATTAAAATTTTATTTTTACTATTTTATTTAATTTATATTATATATTAAAAATATTTTAAAAATAAAAGCAAATAAACATTTTAAAGTGGAAACATTTTAAAATGAACAAATACCCATGAATAAAAAATTAAAAAGAGCTATTATTGATACCAGGTTAACCCATTACCTATCAAATTAAAAGTGGGTTAGTCCACTTACTTACTCTCAGATTAACTCCCCTCTTATCAAATTAAAAAATGAGTTAACCTTAGATTATTTTAAACAGATTGAGTTAGATCACTCTTAATCTAACTCTCGGTCAAATTGAGGCTAAAAGACAACCTATTCCACACCCTATTGTTTAAATTGATATATGTTAATTGACGTGGAAAAAACGTACATGCCAAGTCACGAGAAGTTTATAAAAAATAAGATACATGAAGAACAAGCTCAAGTAGAGAAGAGAGTAATTATTAAGTAATTGAGAACACAACAGATTGTTTACCTCGATCCAAGTATACATTAGAGAAAAACTTGCAATAGCTCGAGAATATGTCTAAAGGATAGCCAACACCTGTGCCATAAACACAAGACTTGCTCTCACTATGAAATATATAAAATAACTTTTAGAATCCTACGCAAGGATTAATAGATTCTAAGCGCTACGAACGAATCAATTTTTCATCATTCAAGCACGTCATTAGGGCCCTATTTGTTATTCGAACACGGTTATCGTGTTTGACCCCAAAGGGTCGAACACGGTATCCGATCTCGGGTAAACGTTTGTGTGTGAAGGGAGTTGGTGGGCCCCGCATTCTTTCTCTCCGGTCTGTTAAGAAATATAACCTACAATTCGATCGTCAAAGTGGGCCTAAAGAAGCTTTATCCTTCAGTGAGTTAAGAGTCAATCGTCAGAGCATTCGAGAGCCGAAGCTCACTACGATTAAAGAGCTTTTGTGCGCACCAATATTAAGATCATCTTCGTGCTCATGTCTTTTTTTCTGTGTTTTTATTTCTTCACACTTGCTACTCGAGGCACGGTTCCCGTGGAACAATCTTCTTATATTAATTTCCGTGTAGCATTTATTGTTTGTGTGTAGTTATGGATCTGAGAACTCTCGGTGTGAGAATTGCCCGAGTGTAGATCCATTAGTGAAATGATCACTTAATCAAAACTCATTGTATGTGCCTACAATCAATTGTGGTTTAGTGAGTTAGTTCACTCAGGCAAAACCCAACACGTGCACTTCATCCAGTGATGTTTTAAAACTCCGAGCTGAGACCTACACACTGAACCTAAGTCACCAAAGGGTGTCCTAATCAGTAAAAAAAATTCTAATGTTTGAGTGATTTGAACTTCATTTCTTCTATCCATTTTTTCTTTGTTCAAATTTATTTAATAAGTAATTTTTATTTGACACTCTCGTTCACCCGCTCTCCGGGAGATGCTTTGCTACTATCAATTATTTTTAAATAAAGAGGACGGATAGTTAGGTTACACGATACAAACATAGTCGTTTCCTTATCTTAAAGAGAGAGGATAATGATAATATTCTCATCCTTGTCCTTAAATTTGTAACCTTATGTGTCCTATAAGTTTTGGACAAGGAGAATGTTAGATTAATTCTTGAAAGGTTAGTCGTGAGAAATTCTCCATTAACTTTTTAGATGTATATTATCGAAAGTGCAAAAAAAAAAACATAAATGGCGTATAAGTGATGTATAAACTGCATTTATGCCAGAATAAATATAATATTTTTATTGAGTTCCCAGTGTTGTTTTGGATGAGAACAAAACATCTAGCCAAAGGGCTCTAACAAATGTGTCCAAGTGCCTGACTGGCTAGATGATGAAGCTACGAACAATGTACATTTAATTGAAAATTCATTGTGGTTTAATGTGTGATTTTCATGTTAATTATTCTTGAGTGATGTTACGATGAATGGGGAAACCTTTCAAATGAGCACAAGATCAAATGAATGTGTGCTTTTTTGTTCGAACTTATTTACTACTCTTTCTCGCGTACCCGGACCCTATTCAATTTATTCCGTTTGGATGCAACTCATATGCACGTGAGGAGATTCATCACAAACACATTTATCAAAAACCTAATTATCATATATATGTATATATGTATATATATTATTAGGTCATAGTTGGCTGTCATACATAAGTATAATTGAGTTTAAGATAAACTCAAATGCAAGAAGTCTCCCACACCAATCTACTCATAATAGGTTTATGAAAAACATGTTTATGGGGATAATTATAGTTTATGATTGAATTTATGAGGAACCCATTTTCAACCATTTAAACTAAGGTAATGATAAAATACAAGTTTACAGTAAACCTAAACATGTTTATGCCTACAACGCAAACGGACTTTGTTTTCTTCCCTTGCACAAGTCCACCACTCCTTTCTCAAAAAGAAGTACATCTTCCTTGCCATATAAAGACAACAAAGAACAATCCTAAATTCTTCAGAAAGCTTAATTGTTCTTTCTGAACAGCAAATCCAGGAGGGTTTGAGAATCTTAAATTGAAAATTTTCATACAAAAATAGATAGGGTATCACAATAAGTACTTTGAAACCACCAGTAGGGCAATTGAACAAGGATATGACTTTCACTAGAAATCTTTTTAGCCATAGGGTGGCAAAAATAGGATGAATCTTCAATGATCATCTGAACGGAGCCCAGAATTCCTCATCCGTTCCTTCAGCTATCCCCACTGTGTGGTTAAAATGTTTATTTCTTCCATCATGCTTGTGTGGTAGCTAGAAAACTGATGATAAAGCTTAAGTCATTGGACGGGTCAATCAAACATGTAGAACGTTCTGCAAGAGTTAAAAAAAGAGAATGCCTAGATTCACCCAATGTAATTTCACATATGCACATTACATTTGAGGTCTCAAGTAGTATGATTTCAAAATAATTGTCTACCCACACTTGCTATCAAGCAGACTCCGCTTCATATGGACAAGAATATCTAAGTTACAACAGATGGTCTTCCTATCACCTTAGAATAATGTCTACAACTAGCTACACAATGCGTGGCTTTGAACCCTCGGGTCTACTGACTCTTTCTTGAAGAAATTTTAAATCTTTGCTATCAAAAAATCAGAGATCAGAAAATTCATGATACAGGCATGAAGTGATCCTCAAAATGGAGGCCAAAACAAAGAAGATTTATTCCATCATCCAAAGAATGGCAAGGAAATGAATCACTAAAAATGAGAACTCTAAAGGATAGCATAACAACAGAAAGTGTGAACCAACATATGTGAAGGGCTACAGAAACTTGTTTACAATTTTCGACTCCAACTGGTCTGGCTGAAACCACTGCTATAATCTTGGCTGCCAAATGCCATCCTTTGAAATAGTCTAATTTCTTCTGATTGCTGTGCTGAATGAAAGAGTTCACTTTGACCTGGTGTCATGCCATTATGCAGATCTGTGGAGTAACCCAGACCATCTAGAGCTCTGACAACCTGAGATGCAAATATTAGAAATGGGCAAAAACAAATTATATAATTACCTCTCCTCCCAAATACATAGAACCAGTTTGCAGTAATTGCAGCTCAATGTCCCACTCCAATTATATGTAAAACAAAGTTACCTGTCCCATGTGAGGCCTCATAGTAGCTGAATGTCGCACGCAAGCTGCTGCAACTTCAATCATCCGAAACATTTCACTTCCATTATAGTTCTTTTCAAGTCTTGGATCAGGCAAATCTTCAAACTCTCCAGTTTCAAGTGCACGAGTCATTAGAGGACGAGCCTGAAATTTAAGAACAGCTTTAGCAAACCACAGTGTGAAAATTTCCAACTTAATATATTTGCATTAATTGTTCTGCCACTTCTTTTCATTACAACAACAATCTGCCTAACAGGGATAAAAAAGAAAAGATTCTGTGGGTGAGTAGAAATCAGTAGACATGAGAAAAAAACAAAAGAAATGTATCACTAGTTTCTGCCAAGGTTTGCCAGATCACTGAAGCTCGACTCGGGTTGGCCCTGATCCGGTATGACAAGAGTTGGTCTAATGTGTTTAAAATCAATTTTTCATGAAAATTTAGGGCTCTTTACCCTAGATTTTGATCTAGTTGTGATATATAAATTATGTAAGACAATAATATAATGTCATAGTTCATTTTCTTAATTTTTAAACTAATGTTTTTAATATTACTTTTCAAAAAATATTTTTTAATATTATATCATTATTTAGCTAATCAATAAATCAACAAAATCGGAAATAGAGTTTCATGCTCTTCATCCATGAAAATGTCAGATCTATGCCTAATGTAATATCATTATATTGCTATTACGAATTTGTTATTTAAAAAATTTAATCTCACTTTTGAATATTGCACTATCATTTAAATAATTAATAAATAAGTTCACCCAGATCGGGCCGATACACCTCAGATTGTGACTCGAGTGGCCCATGTTCCAGTACGAGTCAGCTGTATCACACCGATCCGGCACAATGTGGCAAACCGTGATTTCTGCAGAGGATCTGGCACCTCATAAATATCTAAATAGGAAAGATGGAATTGACCATCATTTCAGAAGGAAGACTACCTTCCAAACATTATTTCTACTTGAATATTCGGAAAAGTTTTGGCAAAAAAATTCAAGCAGTAATTCGTAAGCTCAACCTAAATCATAGACATATTTTTATAATCAAAGGAAAGTTCCTTTATTCTTCAAAATAAACGCATATTGCATATCCTGGAAAACAAAAGCATAGGAAAAATACGATGCACACAAACAGGCAACATCATGCCCAAATTATTGATGCGAATGGGATTTTAACACTTTAGTTTGGTTTAGGACAGAACGCATAAATTTTTTTTGTTAGGAAGATACATGATTCCAGACTTCATCATCTTCAACAGAGCCTTATCCCATCTATCTCGGGTTGGCTACACAAATCTGGTCCCACCATTTTATCTATCAAATGTAATACTTACAGTTAAGCCCAAGAGAACATTATGGAAATGAGATGGAATTATGGATGATTTTCTAAATCTTAAAAGCTAATAGATTTCTTAAAAAGTACAGTTTTTTTTAATGATGATAATCCAGGTTGAAAATCTCATTTGGATGCTACATTGGATGGACTATTAGGCAGGCATTTTACTTAATGCCCTTGCCCTTTTATTAGAAAAAATAAGCTTTCATGTCTACATTTCTCATCGCCAATTTTAATTACTTTTCTTACCTCAAAATCTGTGTCGCCTTTTGTAAAATCTCCCTCAAGATAGATTTTGAAGATAATCCATCTCTCTCTCTCTCTCTCTCTATGCATGTGTGTGCGTCTCTCTCTCTCTCTCTCTCTCCGAGTCTATCTCTCCTCTCCATCAAAATCCTCTTTCACACAAGTCAAGATGCCTATGGTTCAAAAAAGATTACGTCATGTCAGAGATTCCAATGATTGGCATACCTCCGAATGTGCCCTAAGAAGGTCAAGTCTTTTCTTAGTAAATCCAACCATCTCATTTTAGGCCATCCTCGAGTTCTTTTACCCACCTCCACTTGCATTTGAGTAGACCTCCTAACTGTTACTAAACTTGGACACTAATGAACATGATTAAACCATCTAAGCCTATGTTCCCTAACTTAGTGTCAATAGGGCTACACCCAAGTTTCTTTTGAGATAGTAACGCTAATGGGTCATGCAGACCCATGTCCAAGTTTCTATGTACATGTTCATTCCAAATCTTATACTTTCTTGTGTTACTACACATCCATCTTAACATCCTCATCTCCGCTACACATGGATTTTGTATGTGTTATTTCCTAACAACTCAACACTCAGCCCCATATAACATAGCAGGTCTCACAGCAGTTCTATGGAACTTTCCTTTGAACTTTAATGGGACTCGTCAAGCCACAGATGATAACAGATGCACTTCTTCACTTCAATTAACCAGCCTTAGTCCTATTGACATTTTCTTGGATATCCAAACCCTCCTCCACTGTGACCTCGAAGCTGACTGATATTTGTCGTTAACTTACGAGGAAAAATATGAAGACATTTTTAGGGAGTTCACGCAAAACGGGCCCACGTGGTGGGTCAGTTGGCTTGTCACCTGGACTTGCTTCACAGAGGTTGCTGGAGTTTTTGCATCAAAGGATCTGAGGTTTAACAATGGGCCAGTTGGCTCATAACCTGGATTTGCTTCACTGATATTGCTGCAGTTTTTGCACCAGAGATCCAAGTTTAGCTCAGATGATCCAACAAATAGAACAAAAGATGACTGTACAAGGAGCAGACGAATATGAAGGTGGGACATTAGGATCTCACATGCACATTGGTTACTGGACTTCATATCAGAATATGTTTAGCCTTTTTTGTTTTTGAGGACCTCTGCTGCAGTGCCAGAGGCAGTTTACATAAAACCCAGCGCACCTAGGTTCAAACCTGAGTATTTCCTTTCCCACCCCTCTATCCATAATAAATGGGCCATGTTTTGGCACTAAATGCAGCTTGGTTATCAAGAAAACTGCCTATGGTTAACAGAGTGGTTTCCATATCCAAAAGCAATCCTGACGACAAGCTTGGTTGGATTTCTCAATAACACATTTGGCAATCTAGGAAAATCAATAGTTCAGATAAGAACCAGAGAAAAAAATTACATTCTGAACTTTTGTAAAATTTACGAACTCACATGAAGGACTTGCACATGGGTTTGGATTCTGCCTGGACACCTAGGCAGCACCTACGTATTGGCTTGACAACTATGTGACAAACTAGCTCAAAGATTAGTAAAACCTTCTTAAGAATCTTACAAGTTATTAGCATGTCAATGGACTTGTATTGTATTGCATCGGCAGACTGGAGACTCTGGAAAGTTGAAAAACATTAAACCATCAGACCTACAAGTACGGCTGTGTGGGCCCTAATAGCAAGTTAGCAACTCATGGTTTACATCCATAAAGCAAAAAAAATGACTAAGAAAATGAAAAAATAAGGTGAATTTCTAAGCCATCCTCATGACTATCTTCCTTTCCTCTGAAGAACTGGTGAGTGGATCCCATAAAAAATAGTTTCCAACCCGATGACCCTGGAAGCATGAACTGTTAAGTCCTTTTCTACAAAATTACATGTAGAGATTAGGAAGGCTAGCTACTTCACTGTGGACACTCTAGAGGTCAGTGACATACTGTCGCTCTTGTGGCATGGCTGGGGACCAGCAAACCCATGAGCAAACTTGATCATTTGTTAGCAGACAGAAGAGCTCCAATGGTTTTTTCTCATCTCCATGGGCCCAGAGCAAAGGGGGTTATATCTCAGTGTTTAGATTGGACATATGAACTGCAGAAGCCAGAGAGTGTCTATTCAAGAAAACTATATGAAAAAGTGTCTTTGAATGAAATTCGCTGAACCCATCCAAGGATTTCAAGTTCAAATTGACTGATTCATGTGATCTAAATGATCCCATGAAGGAGAAATATACCCTAACATGGCATTGACTAGAAATTCACCAACTGCTTTTTCAAACTTTATTCCAATTATGTAATCCATTGAATCGTTATAGCATTCTGTTTTTCTTACTCTGATACAAAGATGCACATAGAGCAAAGAAAAGAAAATTCCAAAAATCTCAACAGGAAGATAATAATCATGGGTCAAAACACCAGACATGATAGTAAATTACGTGTATATGTGGTACAGTATTCAAATCAGACTTGAATATTTTTATGATTGAAAGACCTGATACCCATTGGTTCAACAAATGATACATGTCCTTTTGTTTAAACTATTCATTTTGCTCATTCACTATGAATCACTTTGTCCAAACAAAATTGCAAATTATCCATGGCTTGTTTCCACTTAAATATGCTGATACTGTTCTCAATCTGAACAGAAAAGATGGTAAAAGTTAGTTGATTGAAATTTGAAGATGTCATGGTTAAAGCTTACCCATTCAACTAGACTCTCATCGCCCAGAGGCTGAGATGGGTCAACAGGTTTGCGACCAGTAACAAGCTCCAAAAGTACCACCCCAAAAGAGAAAACATCAGACTTTGAAGTCAATTTGCCACTGGATGCGTATTCTGGTGCCAGATATCTGCAAGACTACTATAGCATCAGATGCAGAAGTAACAAAAGATATAGAGTGCTCAAACAAAGACAATTTGTTCATGTACCCAAATGTTCCCACCACACGGGTGGTCACATGTGTATTGGCATCCACAGCTAACTTTGCAAGACCAAAATCTGAGACCTGGTACATGAAGATGTTGTGATGTGACTTTGTATGGGTCTAATTCCCAACAAAATATCAGGTGATCAACAAGAAGCAAGATATATGGATAACAAGTTTGGAGTAAATTACTCGAGCTTCAAAGTTGTTGTCTAATAAAATATTAGAGGACTTTATATCCCTGTGAATAATTCGAGGATGACCTGAAAATAGATTGAGTCATGACAGAAACTTAATATTAAAAAATAGCTTCCAGGGAAGATTCTGAGTTTAGTATCAAAAGACCTACAATCCTCATGCAAGTATGCTAATCCACGAGCTGCACCTAAAGCAACCTTCAGCCTTATCCCCCAATCCATAATTGGTCTGCCCTCCCCTGTAAATGCAGATTTTCGCAGTTAATCTATTTGGACAACTGAAACCTATGCAGTGAATCTGAGAAAGGTCCAGATAAGATTGAGTCCCAATGAAATTGGATCATAAAATAATAGCTTACCATGAAGATGATGATGAAGTGTATTATTAGGCACATAATCATAGATAAGCAATTTTTGATTCTCTGAAATGCAGTAGCCAACAAGTGACACCAAATGGCGATGATGTACACGGCTTATAATTTCAACTTCAGCCCTAAACTCACGCTCCCCTTGCCCACCATCAACTTTGAGTTGCTTGACAGCTACCTCTCTTCCATCTGGTAGACACCCCTTGTACACACAACCAAAACCACCCTCACCCAATAGATTTTGGCTTGAAAATCCATTGGTAACCTCTGATAACTCCTCATATGTGAACCATGATCTGGAATGGCCCAACCCTGAATCCGATGGTGAGCACTGAAATCCATGACTGGCTGAGCTGTTTTTTACCAGAGGTGTTGGACTTCTTGGATCTGAAGACTCTGATGACAGAAAGAATAAAAATGTTAGCTGATAAAGAGATTAAAGAAGGTTGAATTGAAATTTCTTTCAATTCTTTGAGTTATAATAATTAAATGCATTCCATAAAGAAAGAAATAAAGTAGAATGAAACTCTCAACAGAGTGATATTGATACAAAGATGAAGATCATCTAATGTCGTGTTTGGTTGGAGTATTAATTTTGATATAGCATGAGTTTTGATATTAATGTTTTTGAAGTTTATAATATCAATATTAAAGCTGATATTAGAAGAATATAGAGAAAGATGGTTGAAGGAAAAAGAAAGAGTAAGAGGTGGGAAAAAGAAAGTAAATGAAGTCTCTTTTTTTGAAAGTGGGTGGTACCACTAATTGTATTAAAAGAAAAGAGGGAAGTAAAGAAAGTCTTGAGATACTCCAGAACTAAATTGTAACATTTTTAATGGTTTGGACCTGTATTAGATTTGTTATAATAACACACTTTAACAAAAGAGGGGTATCAAATTTAATAGAACATAATCAAATGCCGCCTATTAGTAGCAATACCAACATTAATATTGATAGAATTATTTAACTGCAACCAAACACAACCCCCCCCCCCCCCAGATGTTCCCTTTTGCTGTAAAGTGTCATGTGTCCTTATCATTATTGGATCTTTTCCCCAATTGCATGGTCTCTGGTGGTAACAGATGCAACCACATGCACTTCAGCTCATTTATCTGCTACCAATTCATCGGTTCCTTCCTTTACAGTGATGAATTAAATCAACACAGAGCAGCAGACGATGATTTTATTCCAGAAGTAGATAGCACCAAAATTCATCAACCCTTAAAAAAATGATGGGCATAAGCAATGTGTATATGTGTTGGCTTACCAATTGACCTCACTAAAGAAAGCTGAAAACTGAACCAATAGCTGTAAAGATATGCTATGAGTACCTGATATTCGTGAAGAGAAAAATGGAGAAGGCATTACATGGCCTCCAGCAAACCCACCTGCCTGCTTCTTGCGCTTCTGGAATGACCACAACACTATTCCTAAAAGACCAAGCACAACAAAACTGACTACAACAGCAATTCCTACAGCAGTTCCAATTTTTATTCCTCCCCCTTCTGAGGAGCTGGCATCTCCTGGCAAACTGGCACCCGGGGTAGAATCAGATGTCCCAGAGATATTGGGACCAGGAGGTGCAGAAATTATTGGTACCCCTGGAAGACTGCTGTTACTCACAGGAGAGGGCGAAGGTGTCCCTGAAGGGGTCAAATTGCTGGGTGGGCTTCTTGAGGAAGACGGTGGAAGAGATGGTGATTTTCCAGGTGGTGAGACTGAAGGAGTTTGCGGAGTCTCATTTCTGGATGGTGGTGATGGTGAAGGGATAGCAGGGGTTTGGGACTCAGGTGGGGGAGGTAAACCAGCATCTGGTGGTGGCGAGGGTGAATGCTCAGCAGGAGTAGGAGGAGCTGTCCTGGAAGGTGTTGGTACCGCTGCCCTGGCAGGTGTTGGAGGTGGAGATGCAACAGGAGGAGGTGGCAAGCCAACAGGTGGTGTCGGGGGAACTGTAGGCTGAGGAGGTGTTGGCAATGCAGGCGGAGGGGAACTCGGTGGAGGGGCAGGTGAAGGTGGAGGAGGTGATGCCGGTGGCAATAAGGCCGGAGGTGTTGGTGCTGACGACTCAGCAGGCGTTGGAGGTGGAGAAATAACAGGAAAGGGTGGGGAGGCCCCCGGTGATGAAGGAACAACCACTGGTGGAGAAGGTGCTGGCAATGGAGGTGGTGGAGGGGCAGCGGAAGGTGGAGGAGGCAATGCCTCTGGTGGTGAAGCAGGTGGAGGAGCTTGGGAAGGCGGAGGTGGGGAAGTAGTTGAAGGGGGTGAGGTGGCGGGTGGTGGGGAAATTGGTGGGGGTGAAGAAGGAATTGGAGTAACAGTAGGAGGTGGAATTGCAGGTGGAGGGCTCAAAGATATTGGTGGATCGGCAGGGACACCGGGCTGCAATGCCGGTGGCGAAGAAACTGCCGGGGGTGGGGAGTACGTAGAAGGAGGTGGTGGAGAGGCAGGCTGCAATGGCGGGGTCGCCGGGGCAGCGCCGGCGGGCGATGCCATATTCACCACCACCTGATCTCAGGTTCTTCCCTCCTATGGCAGAGAGCTCATATCAGCACACAGTACCAGCATTGAGGTCCTACTCGATCAGACCTCCAAAAACACCACAAAGCAGCATGGAACTCCACCAAACCTTGCCTTTTCTGATCAAAAGGCAAGCTCACCAGCATAACCCAGCAATCATCAAAGTCCAGAAAGTTTGAGATAAAAGCAAAATCCAGAATCACATCCAAATCTTCAAAAAATCCTTTCTCTGCCCAACGAAAATGCCAGACACTGGATAACCCTATCTTCAGAGAGAGAACCCTACATTTGCAGACTACTGATCACAACAATGAATGTTCCCGTGTCAGCATCTACCACGAGAAGGAAAGAACGGATCTTCCAAGTTAAAACCTGACCCTTCTTCCGAGCAGAGCAACAGAAGCTTCTTCCTGTTCTCACAGAAGAACCAAACGAGCAATCTCAAGAGCTCACCCGTCCCCAGCAGAGCACAACAAGCTCAAAGCACCAACCAAGAACACCTCAAACTCCTACCGGGATAACTCCAGGCTTCCTCATAAGAAGGATTTTTCTCTAGGGACATCCAAATCTCGCAAAAGAAAAATCGACGGAGTCCCCAAGTCTGCAACTTTCCAAAGCAGCCGTCACCAGAAAGACAGAAAAAATTGAAGCTTTGAAGAAGACCCAGATGTCAAAACACACCAGAGAACAATACACACTTCGCCTATCCCTCCTGTTCCAGTCTCCTCGTCTCCTTCCGCGTTCCACCTTAGCCCTTTACCCCTCCCAAGCACCTCCCGTAGGAAGCGTATCAACGACTTTTTCTTCCGTCAACCTTTTCTCTCTATCTGCGTGTACATGCTGCAGGGGTGAGGGGGCAGTAACCGAAGCTTGACCCCCCCCCCCCCACTCCCATCCGTACCGACGCATGCCATTATTTTTTTCCTCCCCCTACAAATTGATCCAAAGTCCAAACGCACCCTTAATAACACCGGTGACCAGGCCAGCGACTTCTTCCCTCCTCCACCCCTGCAGAGTGTCAGATAGTCCAAGGCCGTCACTATTCTCCGGTTTCCCATGTCGGTAATCACCCTTCCTCTTGCCCCCACTGTTCCATGGCGGCCGGCGGCCGCCAGCCCCAGGCCAAACCCCATTACCCAAGCCCCTCCCAAAGCCTCAAACCCACCAGCCATTACCCACAGGACAGGCTGGTCCCTGCTCGACAGCCACCGGAGGACCAGAAGCACCTTGGTGCCCCTCCCACTTGGAGGGAGGGCACGTGACCGAAGGGGTGTGGCTCTTTCACACGTCCTTGGTTCTCGTAATGGCGACAGGGCTCTGCGTGTCGGTGGGAGTTGTTGGTGCTTCGTAGGTCACGACCAGGTTCACTTCTTCACCTTTTTATGTGGTTCCTCCCCGTTCCCCTGCTCAGGGTCGAAACGAGTAATGCTTATTAGTGAAGTGAACACTGAGACTATTTTTCAGTTAGGATGTGCATCAATTAAATTTATTTTTTTAAAAAAATTATGTTATTGTATTTAAGTCATTCTAATATATGGTACAAGATACAATCTTATCTAATAACTCAAAAAATAAAAAATAAAAAATTAGATTTAATAAATAGTGTTAAACTCAATTTATCTTTTGATCAACACCTTTTGTTTAAGATGTTTTTTATCTGTCAGATGGAGACGTATCTTACGCTACAAATTAGGATGAGCTTGAGTGTTACGTCATATTTTTTTTAAAAAATAAATTTATTTGATGCATTTTCGGGGTGTATAATTAGATCTGAGTGCACACTGATTATTACTCGGGTCGAAATAAATGGATAAAATTTTGAAGAGAGTATTTTTTCCCTTTTCATTTGCTGAGCACGTCGAAATGTGAAAGAATTTGACATGGAGGATGCCGTTACTTCAGGCGTTGGGAAGAGTTGGAGTGTTATTATTACCCGTTCAAACTATGCCCTCGAAGAATTAACAAGAATTTAGAATAGGGTTAATTGCAAAAAACAACTTCTTTATGTACTTGTCTCTTTAATTTTTTAAATTTATTTTAAATAGTTTTTAATTTTTAATTTATAGATAAAATAGAATATTTTTGCATCGTAAACATAGATTAACCGTAAATATATTTTTGTAAGTATTACCATGTATGAGATTATTTAAAATAATATTAAAATAAGATGAATAATTACATGATTAGAGAGGATTGTTTTATAATTAACCCTTTAGAATAACTCAATGTCAACATTACCTTGCATAATGGTGTATTTATACTCTTTGTCATGCACATTGTGTAGTTCGTTTGTAACTTCTTATGCACATCAACAATGTCAGTAGTTACATGGTTGTTTTTATTACATGGCTCAGTGACCAGAGGGATACGGGGAGGGGAATGAGAGAACCTTGGGAATAATTTGGAGGTGAGTGATCTTGCTCGGAATCAAACTCGTGACCTCTCCATTATGAGAGGAGGTGGACCATACATGCCTCGGGTTCACGTGCATATTGTTTATTATTGATGCCTCGGATTTAATCCAATGATCGACAGTAATCAAACAAAATGTCGTAGATTATTAAATTTGTACCATATGGAGGGATCAACCCTACTTGATTCAATGTGTTATGTATCTGGACTACGGCTTGTCGACTTAGTGAGACTCAGATGTACCGTATTAGATCTAAGAGAAATTGGTCTCAGATTCGTCTTGGATCAACCGAGTCAGGACGGGTCATCACCGAAGTAGCTGACGGATGCGATCGTGCCAATTTTCGGCATGTTTGCACAGTGGAGAGGTGAATTCATCGTCGGAAAAGTTTGAGAATGTGAGTTTGATCAGATTCGAGACATTTCAAGATCGATTTGAGTCGAAGGATGAACGTTACCGACTGAGTTGGGAGGTTGCCGGTGTGAGAGAGATGACTACCGGAGTTGAGAGGCTAAGGGGGTGTTGGTCTATGAGCAGAGGGGCCACTAGAGTGGAGAAAGAAAGAGATTTTCGAGATGAGGGTAGGGGGAGGACGGGATGGACTTCCATCGAGTTGACCCCAAATATCTGAATCAAGGTGATTTCAATCCGGTACAGATCACTGACTCGACCAATCATGATCTTAACATCTTGTCTGAATTGGGCTCGTCTGTTTTATTGTGCGATTAAATAGTGATCTCAATTCATCTTGGGAAGAACGGATTCGGGTCAATTCTGGCGTATTTTTTTTTAAAACAAGGAATTAAACATTAGTTCCCGTATCTATACAGGATAGCCAACGGGTATAGATTTACTCACCGAATCAGATGTCAGAGTCGTCAGTATCCTTTCATATTCAAATCTACTGCACGTGGCAACATTCTCTTATAAATAAAATCTCTAATTAAATACATATCCAAATAATCTAGTATACTCTAACTGTATACTTTCATAATCCTTAAAATTACCATATGTGCTTACATAAGAAATCGCATTTTCTCGCTCATAATGTTGTCAGCATAGGCAAACTACTTATCTTAACCACAAGTGGGATAAGAGAAAAGGGAATAGATTAATCCACATTTATTTAGTCCCTTCCATAACCAAAACAACTTCATATATTGCATAAGAATATACGCACCTCCATAGTATGATAAAAATTGTAAGAGTATATATATAAATCCCAAGAGTTGAAAGACAAATTATCCCTAAAAAAGCCTGACACGTGGGACGGGAGGAACTTTAGTCAAGATGTGTTGCATGGTGGGAGCCTCGAGGAAGTTATCTTACATGTGCTTCAAGGGCCTCTTTCATTTTCCCCTTTATTTCACACATATGTTATGCTAGACTTCTAAGCATACATGCTTACTTTTTTTTTAAAATTTTGGGTTTCTTACATAAATATCCTTATACATATCATTTATATCAAATATATCCTTTGAAGAGGTGAGATCTCGTACAAAGTCACGGACCGTCAGATGTAGGGCAATCATGGGTCGTAGCCACCTCAGAATATAGTTTTGCAAAAGGAAATTAAGAAGCGATCATGGGGATCGGGATTGTGATCCCGAGAAAATCCTCCGATGCTTAAGTCAGCAAAAGATATGAGCAAGGTGCGGAGAGGAGATAAGGGAGGTGTAGGGCACGAGATTACTCTTCACCAGTTGAAGTGACTAGAATGTGGCTTACCTTTCCGGAGGGGTTCCCTGGGTTTATATACTACCGACTCCCTTTCTTGAGTAGGGGAAGTGCGAGAGTCTGGGGAGGTGTTACGTCCACAGTAAGAGCTCTCACCATTCAGGGACTCTTGTCCTCCTCTTATCCTCTTGAGCTTCCAACTCTCTGAGGATAGCGTAATATCCGCTGGGATAATGAGGGATAAGTGCCCGACCGCGAGGAATTCGTCCTGACTCATTGAGGAGTCTTAATGACGGGCAGATCCATAAAAGATTAGGGATATCTCCTGCCTACGCAGGGAGTCCGACTCTTGGGCACCCCTTGAGGGAGCATTCACCCACCTTCTGTAACACCCTCAAATATAGTTAAGTTGTACTCTATATTACCGATGCGTCTTTTGAAGTATCGGTTCAATTCTCGTAAAGAACTTCGAAGTTAAGCATGCTTAATGGGGAGTAGTACTGGGATGAGTGACCTTCCGGGAAGTCCTCCATTCTGGAGCCGATCGCTGTTTTTCCATGGCGTGTAGGTATAGAGTACAAAACCGTGAGACCAGTAGGCCAAAACGGACAATATCTCGATGGTATAGAGTACGGGACGTGACAATTTTTCCATGGTGTGTGCTTGTATCATGAAATCATCACAACTCTCATCAGCCCCCTCCCCCCAACCAAATAGTTGTCTGAAGTTTTGAATTCATGCCATCACATGGTGCAGGCAGGTAGTTGGAAGTCATCATGGACAGCGTTTCCATTGGTCTTCACTGGATTTCTGTGCATCATAGCTCTGATGGCTGAAGTAGATGGTAAATCATGTGAGGCAGTGGTGTGCTTTCTCCACCTGGCTTAGCTTGGAGATGCAAGAGCTGATCTGTCACCCCACAATGGACAAATTAGGTAGCTAGTGAAACCCAGAACAAATGGAATTAGGTGGTGGGTCTCATGATGCATTTGTTAATAGTTTACCCGAGCCTTCTTGTCTGAATTGATTTAAATCTCCATGGAACTCTTTTGCTTGTTTTGACCTAGAGTTGACATTTATAGCTCTGACATTGCTGGTCTTTGTCTGGGGCCTCTTGCAGAGGTGAGCTCTATTTGTATTCTTGAACCGAACACCTTCACAACTCCTCTCATTAATCCCCTAGGTATTGTGTGGGAGCTTTATTTTTATTTATTTTTTTATTTTGTTCATTTATTTTATTTCAGTTTATTAGTGCGCAGGCATGCCAGTCATGAGGTGACAGTTTATTTGGGCTTCAAAGACCGAAATGGCCTGGAGCCACTGGTGCACGCCGTCTGACTAATCAGACGATAATGGATATCGTGTCGTGACTAGAACCTGTCGTGCCATCAAGGCCATGGCGTTAATTATATCTCTCTGAAAGAGAGAAAACCCTTGATTAGTCGCCAGGAAGAAGGGCCATATAACCTGAAATTTGCATTAATAAAGAAAAAAGATTGATAATTTAAAAACCTAGCGAAGTGTTCCGTGCTAGGGCAAGAGCGTTTAAGCCACTTTATTTGTTCATCGCATGTCCCGTGTTCGGAAAGCATTCCGGATCGAAAGCATGACGAAGACACGAACGATATTTGAAAAAAAAAATGTCTGCCGGGAATGTAGCAAGTTTGATATTTGGCAATAAAAGGAGTGAGATAAATCCCAGTGAGGATAAATCAGACTCAAAGAGTTGTTGGCCCAAGGTAAAGTAAGGTCATGGCCATGGCGGGGCGGTCCCCGAGGTCCAAGCATGGCTTGCGAGGGCATCATCTCTATTCCCTTCACACGAGGTCTAGGGGGTAAGGGGGCCCGAATCAGATGCCATTGGTTCCTTGGTTATTGTTATTTTCATTCTCATTATTATCACCTTACTATTATTATTATCTTTTTTTTTAGTCTGATCATATATTAGTTTTGTCTTGGGTAAGTCAACTTGGGTTGAAGATAGGTCGACTCAGGTTGACGATAGGTTGACCCATATTGAAGGTGCGTCGACCTTAGTTGAAGATGAGTCTACTTGATTTGAGGATGAGTTGACCTATTTGTAGATCTTAATTTAAAAATCCACTTAAGGAAAAATTAAAGAATAAGCATAAATAATAAGCAATGAAAGAGCACGAGGTGCTAAGGGGAATTTGTGATCGCCAGAGACACGAGGGTCTCAAGTGGAAAATAATAGGGGGAGATGATCGCAAAATACCTCAAATATGCGGGGGATGTGAGTACTCCTTTCTCTTCAAATCGGCCGGCCGACGAAGAGAGTTCTTCCTTTAATTACCTTTGCAAAAAAAAGACAAACACCAATGAAGAAATTGCATTAGAATAAAGGTGAGTGTAGCATCAATTCATGATAGAAATATGTGAGCATGAAAGCATGTGCAAGAACGCACCTTAAGGGTGGTTGCCCTTAAACCCCTATGCAAAAGGGTGTGGGAGATGAATGAATGCATGAATGATATAAGAATAAGGGAGATGAAAAAAAAACGTGCAAGAGTTGCACTGCTGGAGATATTCCCAACGTGATGGTTGAGAATAGAAATTAACAGAAGAAAAATGATATAACATGCATGAACTAATGCAAAAGATAACAAAAATCAAAAGAATAGGAGCCTGTGTTTCTGTTGGCTTTGATGATCGATGGGGAGGAAGCCTCGATGGATGAAGAGTGCACGCAGGAGAACTTCCTCCTGAGCCAGCATCAGCAATGGCAGCACCCTGCGAGAAGAGAAGAAAAAGGACAAAAGAAAAAGGAAACGCGGAGGGGAAGGAAGGGGGTCCAACCTGAGAACAGAGCCGATGGCTCTATTAAATAGATTGGAGAAAGGATAAACATGGGCAAGAGTCAAGGGGGGAAATGATAAGAATGGGCAAGAGCCCAAACCAAGTAGGCATCTATCGAAGCAAGGACTCTCAGGGGAAAGGGCTGCGAAGCCAGAAGGTGAAACACGCCTTAGGTCAGGGCGTCAATTGATGAATTGACGACTTACCAGAGGGCGTTTCTTTAAAACACGCCCTGCACAAGGGCGTTTCTTCCAAAACCAATTTTAGCAATAAAAATTCCCCATATTTGAAAAATGTAAAACACGCCTTAATCAAAGCCACTTTTAAAAAAAGCGCCCCTGGGAAGGGCGTTAATTTCAAGAGCTCAAATGGGGAAGTCGGTCAAACCAAAAGAATTGACGCCCTTAGGCAAGGTCGTCCTTTCTTAAAAAAACGCCCTTGGTTAAGTCATGTTTTATGAAAAACACGCCCTTACCCAGGTCGTGAATTTAGAAAATTCATAAAATAGATAAAATGGGGGAGAAATAGATAAAATAGGAAGGACACGCCCTAAACAAGGGCGTGTTTCAAAAACACGCCTCTGATGAGGGCGTGAATTCAAAAAAAAGAGATAAATGCCCAAAAAAATCCGGAAAAATAGGAAAAAGGAGATAAAATGGGGAAAATAGGAGAAATTCAAGAAAAGTGGGGAAACCACTCAAATAAGCTGATTTGAGGGTCAAATGGGGCATCGCAGAGCGATATGAAATATACTCAAAAATAATGTCAATTTTGGCGTGTCTACAGCTGCCCCGCCTTGGCGTCTGCTTTGCAAGGGAGCGTAGCAAACTGAAAAGTAGATACCAAGGTGTGATGAGACACGCAATCAACATCACTTGATGAGAATCAAATCAAAAGCACGAGATGAAGCAAATCTCGAGAAATCCAACGAAATCAACAATGTTTGGATAAAAGGGGAGATGTGCACGCGGTGCACGAAGGAGATAAAAATAAAATGATCAACTTCCAACGCGGTGGAAGTACCTCAGGTCACAAACCTGCAAGTTTCACCATTGGGGAGCGATTACCAGCCAGTGGACGTGCTGCAGCCAAGGTGGATCAAGGGGAAAATTTGAAAAATAAGATGATAAAAATCCAAACAAGGAGTTCTCGAGAAAATCACCCAAAACAGCGACAAAACGAACTGAGGATCCAATTCGGCAATGAAAATCTCATATCGAGAAAGATTAAGATCAATTCAACTCTCAATATCAACTTATCAGAATGATTTTCCAACGTTAATTCAAAGTCCTACATGAATGCATGCTGGGCTAAAGGGAAAAATAACAAATGAAAATATAATATAATCAAGGATAATATTGTTAAACTGCCCAGACTGGGTCAAGAAACCAATTCTGCGAGCTGATACTAAGCCGAAGCCCGTTTATCCACGCACCAACTCGTAAAAAAGGGAACCATCGTCCCCAGTCTCGGACGGCTCAACGGCCTATCCGTATGACTAAGACTTCTCTGGAATCATCATTGTTTTTGATGAAGGGGAGCTCAAATTCCAGATTTACCAAAGCCACAAGGTCCTTGATATAATCTAGTAACATATGTAACATATAGTAGGAATGCATACAGGGAGATGGTGATATCAATAAGCATGGGAACTGAGAAATGAGCTGCAAACACCGTGGGACTTTGATGATGATGCCCAGTCGGTGGGACCAAGAGCATTTTATCCTGCGCTCAAAAATTCATTAGCCAAGATATAAAAAGTATAACAAACAATGAAGAAGGCATGACTCAAAGCATAACAAACATAGCCATGAATAACACATAGTAAGGCAAAGCATGGATAGCATGAATAGCATGGCATTGCAAAGCATCATTATTTGTTATTTTGTCATGAGGAGACAATCTGGCTAATCAAGATTTGGAGTTGAAAGATCAAGATCTGATAAGGCCCATTGGCGGAGTGATCAGATGAAATTAGCAGGAGTTGATTAAAAAGATTTAGAGATGAATAATCAGAATGATAATCAGGAGATATAACCAAAATGATGACAATCAAAATGCCCCTGGGTGGCATGTCATGAAAATATCGGGAAAGAATCAATAGATTGATAGCAATGAGTGGAGAGAGGACTCATCCCGTGCTCCTGGTCCTTGCAAAGTTGTTCCTGCAAAACACCATCAGACAAATACAATGCAAAATTTTTGGAAATATTTGAATTTTTATGGAGATTTTGGAAATATTCAAATTTTTGTGGAGATTTTGGCTTAGACATTGTTAATGCAGCATCAAAGGGTGTTTTAAACCACTGGCTAGGGGTCCTTGTTTCTTCCCTTTTCGCTAAAAACTGCCCAAAGCTGGACGTGCATTAAGATGGCGTCCTATGACCGACCGCCCTTGATCAACGGTGCCCCTACCAAGGCCATACCCGAGAAACATTCGGTCTTAGAGGGAGAAGAGAAGAATAATTGGAGATAAGCTTTGTGCAGGATGGGAGATATCAAGACCTGAATTCCTTCCAAGGTGTTAACCCTCAAAGAGGTAGTCTGTTGCGCCGGGGCTTTGTGCCTTTGATTTTAGACCCTTGACATGCATACGACCAGGGTTTTCCCTGCGGGGACTTTGCCACTCTTGTCATGCCATAATTCCTAATTGCAATTATCAAAATTCTGATTTGATTTCCATAATAGCCCTTGTGGCGAGATGTATATCATGAAAGCTCATATGAAAACTCATATTGATTTTGGGTCAAGACTGCCCCTATTTGAGACTCCTCTCGTATTGGGATTTTCCAAGGTTGGTCATTTTATCCGTCAACCTCTTGCACCTGCATTTGGCCGAGTAAAGAAGAGAAAAAGACTTTCAGAAATTCATGGCATGGCCAAGGTAGGAACGGTGTTTAAACAAAGGAGCCTGCTAAGGACGCCGTGAAGTGTGTGAAATGCCTAGCTAAGGGTTGCTCTTAAACAAGCAGGGAGAGAATGTTTGAATTCCCAGTGCGGGTTCTTTATCAACCAAAGTGCTGCCAAAGCAAGTCTAAAGACTCTTTTTGAAAATGATGTAATTAAACAAAAGCCTAAGATAAAGGTCTAAAACACAACTCTTAGTCTTGTTAAGAAGCACTTTATTTTGAAAATCACGCGTGAAGTAAGGAGGCAATGATATCATGCAAATGCAAACTTACGCCAGTATATTACCTTGCAACCTTCATAGAAGCAGCTGCTGCTGGAGGTGATCATCATGGGATTTGTCCTCTTTTGCAGAAAAAAGATTGGAAGCAAAGGATTGAAAGTGGCTTAACAAGACAGAATGGTGCCCAGACCAGACTCAGACGAAATAAGGAGAAAAGGAAGAGAGGCGAGGGCTAGAACTCCCTCACTAAGGTGCGGAGACCCTGATCACATGGAACAGTCTACAGAAGAAGCGGAAAATCAAGAAGAGGGGTGAGGACTAAAGCCTCGGAAGCAATGGGAGAATGGGCAGATGCCCAAGGCAGTGGATGTGGAAGAAGTTGGGTCGGACCCATGATTAGGAGGAATCAGAAGAAGAAATTGGTAGATGGAAGGAGGCGGATCTGGAGGGTCCGGAGGCAGAGGAGGAGAATCCTGATAGGAGGAATCCGGAGGCTCCGGAGGGATATTGAAAGAAGGGATGCGATGCCCTGGGGAGAAATAGGGAAAAAGATGATGGAAAAGGAAGAAGAAAATGAAGGATGTGATGTCCCGGAGGAGTAGAAAGATGAATCGGAAGAAAGATGGAGGGTCCGGAGGTTCCGGGGGAATGAAATCAGGAGGGTCACGATGCCCTAGAAGATGATAGAGAGAATAAGACGGAGAATTCGGAGGTTCCAGAGGAAGAATATAGAAAGGGGCGCGATACCCAAGAGAGAGGAATGAAGGAGGATCAGGAGGAAAATCCGGAGGTTTCGAAGGTAGCAAATGAGAAGGGGCGCGATGCCCAAGGGGAAAATCTGGAGGTTCCGGAGGAAGAAGGTGGAAAGGGGCGTGATGCCCGAGAGAAAGGTCCGGAGGTTCCGGAGGAGGAGAATGGAAAGGGGCGCGATGCCCGAGGGGAAAGTCCGGAGGTTCCGGAGGAAGAAGATGAAAAGGGGCGCGATGCCCGAGGGGAAAGTCCGGAGGCTCCGGAGGAGGAAAGTGGAAAGGGGCGCGATGCCCGAGAGAAAGGTCCGGAGGTTTCGGAGGAGGAGAATGGAAAGGGGCGCGATGCCCGAGGGGAAAATCCGGAGGTTCCGGAGGAATAGAATCAGAAAGGGCGAGATGCCCAAAGAGGAGGGATAAAATTCCTGGAGGTTCCAAGGAGATAGCAGGAAAAGGGACGCGATGCCCCAGGGATAGTGGATAAAAAGATGAAGATGAATAAGATGGGAAGTGCGGAATATCCGGAGGTGCCGGAAGACGAGGAAGGTACGGGTTTGGAAACCCGGGAAGCAGGAGATGCAATTGTATGCGAATGCAATGCGATGAATGCTGTGAATGCATGAAATGCAAAGAATATGAAGAATGTGAAGGGCGAGAGGATGTGATCCTCCTCCTAACCCTGGGAATGGCCCATGGAAAAGATGTGATAGACAAGAAGGTGGATGAAATAGCGGAAGGCCTTTCGGCACCAAGATAACTGCCCCTCCACGGCAGTGAAAGAATACAGCCAAATGGCCTAATGGATGAAATACAAGCCCATGACGAAGCTTCAATAGTAAACGACAACTCCCTTGGAGGGTGAAAAGTAATGGTGTGAGGGAGTTGGAAAGTAGGGCTCAGAAGCATCATGTTGCCCGGGGGTTCAAGATTTGGAAGTTGGAACAGAGGGTGCCCTGCCCAGCCCTTACACAGCATCAGTGCTTGGCATGACGGCGACTTGGCCTCTTCAATCATGCCTGGCACAATAACCCGGATTGGCATCCGGCAAATGAACTCTTGCATTTTGAATAGCGCGGCCATGGCCAAATTCTTCTTTCGCAGCTCTTGATCATCCTCGGCACAAGTGTTTGTAGAAGCACTCCCCTTCCGAGTAGTAGAGGGAGGTGAAACAGAGGCGGAAGGCTCCATGAATGGTGGGGGCGTAATGAAAGGCGTTGGAGAAAGGATAAGTGGAGGCGGAGGTATAAACACGTCGAGTTTCTCCCTTTGCTCGGAAGCAGTTGGGATTGGCTCGAGTGCAAAAAAGGGTGAATCCTGCTCAGGATTAGCCACGGGTAAAGGTGAAGGGTTATGTGGTGGAGTAGGTATTATAGGCATAGTGGAGGGTTTTGAGGTTAAAGGGGTAATGGAGGGTTGAAGTGGTGGGATGTTAATTGGGGAAGGTTTAATGGTGGGTTCAATGGAGGCCGATGGTGTGAAGGTTAATGGTTTAATGGGTGGAGGTGTCATTGGTGGAGGTTTGATGGAAGGTTCAGGGGAGGGTGATGATATGAAGGTTGATGTAACTGGGGGAGGTATAACTGGTGGAGGTTTGGTGCGGGGAAAACGCCGGACGGGGCGAGCGGTGTTAGGAGTGGGAGGAGACTCAAGATGCGCCGGTGTGGGTGATTGGAGTATCGACCCATCATCGTAACACCAAGAGGTCTCGGAAACGGGGGTTGGATCAGGGGTGGTTTCCTCCTGAGCAGGGGGTTCATCAAATGATAGTGGGGGAAGTGGAAAGTTAAGGAAACTCGGAAGGGGTGCCTGCATAGCTTCATCATCGTACATCGCTTCAGATTCTTCAAATGTCGGCTCTTGATTGCTTGAAATGTCAACGCCGTAGTCGTCCATCCTATCCTTCCATTCTCTCTCCATTCTTGTAATGTCATCCAAAGCGGCATGGAGAGGATTAACCGGAGTAGGAGGAGCGGGCCGTGAACTTGTAACCCTCTTTAATTGTTCCTCCATGGAAGTAATCTTATCAAAAAGAGATTGTTGGAGGGGTGTGACTTGAACAATAGAAGGTTGGCAGGGCCTCGAAGGAGGAGGGGCCGCATAAAAAGGCCGTGGAGGGGAGTTGACGGTATGACTCGTAAAAGAACCCGGATGGGCCGGATTGCAATGAATAAATGGGCTTCGGGGCCGTGAGGGAGGAGGAATAGAAGGAGGCGGGTGTCGGACCACCCGAGTAGAATGAATAGGGGGAGATGGGTAATGGGCTACCCGAATATGATTAGAAGGAGGAGGTGGGTGATGGGCCACCCGTGTAGAATTGGAGGGAGATGGGTGATGGGCCACCCGAATAGAATTGGAAGGAGGGAGAGATGAAGGAGATGCACCCTCAACGACAGCCTTAAGGGCTTGGATCTGTTGAGGGGTAAGATGATCTAATGCATGAATGATCTGGGAGACTTTCTCATCATTGGGACGAGAGGATCCCGAGGGAGTAGTGGCTCGAACTTGAGGAGGGGGACCATAAGAATGGACATTGCCCATGGGTTGGGCATGACCATAAGAATGAGGACGTGGTCCCTTGAAGGAATGGTGAGAAGGATAATGATTAACATGTTGAAATTGAGGATAAGAAGTGCTAGGTTGTGCATCCTCATGAATTGAATTGAACATGTTTCTATCATGGTAAGCCATTATATAATCAAAATTCTCAATAATATGCAAAGAAGCACACAAGTTGGAATGGTTACCTTGATTTTTATGTTTGATCCTTGGTGAATTAATGAATTTTAATAAAGTTTTGAATGATTCACACAAAGGGGGGGGGAACCTAGTTTCAATATGATTTGAACTTCAATGCCAACTAGGAACCCTCTCTCACCGTATAGGCCAACTAACTCGGGACTTCAAAAGGGTACAACCTGCCCGGCGTCCGTGAGGGAATCCACGGGTGCGGGGACTTATGGAGGCTTGGTTTAGGAATTTCCAATCCAAAGAGACGGAATGCTCAATGGAGGGTCGTTCCTTTACCAAGGGGGTGTGTGGCTCCTAGTATGTGGAGAGAGGAGGTCTCCCAAACCAATGCAAAATGAATGAATGAATGAATGCAAGATATAAGCAAAAATATGATACAGTGATAAACAAAGGGGTTCGGTGAAAACACAGGAATAAGACGCCCTGGGGCAGGGCGCTACCAATCAAAAGACGCCCTTTGGCAGGGCGTGAATCACTGTGGGAGGCCCACAGGCAAGGTAAAACACGCCTTGATGAGAGGCGCTACCAATAAAAGAGACGCCCTGGGGCAGGGCGTTAATTATCAACGATGCTCAACCAAATAAAGAGACGCCCAGGGGTGGGGGCGTCAAATCATGAAAACGCGCCCTGATGAGAGGCGCTACTAAATAAAGAAACGCCCTGTGGGAGGGCGTGAATTCTTTCAAACTCCCACGGCCAGCAGAGTGGAAACACTCACAGTCACAGAGGCAATCAACAATATGGATATTAAGATAACAGCATGCTCATCAAAGATTTGGAATAAGTGGAAATTCTAAAGAAAAAAACAACAAACTGGCAAATCACTTAGGGAAGAGTGCAAAGCCAATGGAGGGTGCCCGAGGGGCACAAAAGGAGACGCACCGAGGGTGCAATAGGGGAGACGGCACACGCGGGTGCCTAAGGGGAAAGGGTAATAAACAAAGAACACAAAGTGTCCCACCGTGATCGCCAATTTGTAGATCTTAATTTAAAAATCCACTTAAGGAAAAATTAAAGAATAAGCATAAATAATAAGCAATGAAAGAGCACGAGGTGCTAAGGGGAATTTGTGATCGCCAGAGACACGAGGGTCTCAAGTGGAAAATAATAGGGGGAGATGATCGCAAAATACCTCAAATATGCGGGGGATGTGAGTACTCCTTTCTCTTCAAATCGGCCGGCCGACGAAGAGAGTTCTTCCTTTAATTACCTTTGCAAAAAAAAGACAAACACCAATGAAGAAATTGCATTAGAATAAAGGTGAGTGTAGCATCAATTCATGATAGAAATATGTGAGCATGAAAGCATGTGCAAGAACGCACCTTAAGGGTGGTTGCCCTTAAACCCCTATGCAAAAGGGTGTGGGAGATGAATGAATGCATGAATGATATAAGAATAAGGGAGATGAAAAAAAAACGTGCAAGAGTTGCACTGCTGGAGATATTCCCAACGTGATGGTTGAGAATAGAAATTAACAGAAGAAAAATGATATAACATGCATGAACTAATGCAAAAGATAACAAAAATCAAAAGAATAGGAGCCTGTGTTTCTGTTGGCTTTGATGATCGATGGGGAGGAAGCCTCGATGGATGAAGAGTGCACGCAGGAGAACTTCCTCCTGAGCCAGCATCAGCAATGGCAGCACCCTGCGAGAAGAGAAGAAAAAGGACAAAAGAAAAAGGAAACGCGGAGGGGAAGGAAGGGGGTCCAACCTGAGAACAGAGCCGATGGCTCTATTAAATAGATTGGAGAAAGGATAAACATGGGCAAGAGTCAAGGGGGGAAATGATAAGAATGGGCAAGAGCCCAAACCAAGTAGGCATCTATCGAAGCAAGGACTCTCAGGGGAAAGGGCTGCGAAGCCAGAAGGTGAAACACGCCTTAGGTCAGGGCGTCAATTGATGAATTGACGACTTACCAGAGGGCGTTTCTTTAAAACACGCCCTGCACAAGGGCGTTTCTTCCAAAACCAATTTTAGCAATAAAAATTCCCCATATTTGAAAAATGTAAAACACGCCTTAATCAAAGCCACTTTTAAAAAAAGCGCCCCTGGGAAGGGCGTTAATTTCAAGAGCTCAAATGGGGAAGTCGGTCAAACCAAAAGAATTGACGCCCTTAGGCAAGGTCGTCCTTTCTTAAAAAAACGCCCTTGGTTAAGTCATGTTTTATGAAAAACACGCCCTTACCCAGGTCGTGAATTTAGAAAATTCATAAAATAGATAAAATGGGGGAGAAATAGATAAAATAGGAAGGACACGCCCTAAACAAGGGCGTGTTTCAAAAACACGCCTCTGATGAGGGCGTGAATTCAAAAAAAAGAGATAAATGCCCAAAAAAATCCGGAAAAATAGGAAAAAGGAGATAAAATGGGGAAAATAGGAGAAATTCAAGAAAAGTGGGGAAACCACTCAAATAAGCTGATTTGAGGGTCAAATGGGGCATCGCAGAGCGATATGAAATATACTCAAAAATAATGTCAATTTTGGCGTGTCTACACTATTGTTGCGCGGGTTTTTATGCCGATTACCGGGGTGAAGGAAGGGATACAGCGGGGAAGGAAAATACGGGAGTTTGATGTATCTCGGGTATTCCCCTCACGGTTGCATGCCTCTCACGGCGATACCGGGCACTCTCCTTTTACGGAAAGTCAGGAAGGGGCGAATGACACAGAAGTGTCAGGATAAGAGTTAACCGGACAGGGTGCGGGCGTGCCAGTCGATTTCTCGACAATCACTCATGGAACCAAGGGTTGACCGGGGAAGCGCCACCAGGGCGCGGCACGTGGGCTCGGGCGATCGGGCGACACGTGGAGAGAAGGGGTTCCATGGGTGCGAGTGCATAGGCGATTGCGGGAATCGTGTACAGGACGTCTTTCCCCACCGGTCGTAAGCAACCGGTGTTTATTTACATCGGATTGAATCCGAATACCTTCGTTCTGAGCTGAAGAAAAGTCTATATATAGGTCTGAAGCCATGGGTAGAGGGCTGGGGGCATTCAACAGCTATGGGTGCGTGTTAGACCAAGGGGTGTGTTTACTAGGGTTAGGGTGTTGGGCACGGATGCCGAGTAGTGTTGATAGAAAACTGAGGGCCGGGACGTGGGTGCGAGAGCACTCGTCCAATCGGCGGTGTTATACTGAGACATATATTTCTTTACAAGAAAGCCGTAATGGCAAGGGTACAACTGGCGCATGCCACGGGACAACTCCGACGTACTAGTCAGTCCCCGGGTCGATGCGTGATGAATGAACACACATGTGTTTTACAGAGGGCTCCACCCGTGGCGTAGACCATGGCCGTGATGCCCAACGGGGGCCTGCGACTGGATGACTGGGGGATACATCGATCCGGTATCTGAGCGAGGGTCAATCACGACTCAAATTGAGCGGTCGGACATGGCTTCGTGACTACGAGGGAGCCTGACGTCATGGCACGTGTGTGGTTGCAACCGACGGGCGTGCGAGGGGAAATCCCGAAATGAGGGGACGTCCCCCCTTGTCATAACGTCTCGCACATGGTGGGTGTTGACTTGTGTGTGTGACGGCTACATACGGCGAGAGGGGAGTGCAAGCGACATACCCCCGGCGTATTAGGCCGTCGAACAAGTCACCCACACAAAATTCTCCTTCGCCCGTTGCTTCGGGCCACGCTTGAAGTCTTGTGCTTGCCGGATGCTGAGATGATCACACGTATCTGCATTTCATATGAGCCCCTAAAGGGTTTTTATAGGGTAAGCTGAAGGGTCACAAGGGGTTTAGGCGGACCAGCCAGGGGGCCTGAGCTGGTCCGCGTAAACCCCCCATGGGGGGGGGGTGGGGTTAGGCGGGCCACCCTGGGGGCCCAGGCTGGTCCGCCTAAACCCCCAAGGGGTTTAGGCGCTCCGCTCCTTTTCTTTTTTTTTTGAAAAATTTAATTTTTTTTAGTTGAATGGGGTTTACGCGAACCAGCCAGGGGGTCTTGGCTAATCCGCCTAACCCCCCCCCCCCCCCCCCCGGGGGGGGGGGGGGGGGTTAGGCGGGTTCGCTCCAAGGAGAGAGGGGGCTTGTAACGACCCAAGAATCCGATTACCGGGAGAGACCCGATGACCCGAGACTCGAACCGCCGCCCACGAGCCGGGAGGGCTCGGAAGGGCTAAAAGGAGTGTGGAGGCACAAAGAAATAGGAAATAAAGCAAGATAATTCAACAAATAACAGAAATAAATAAACAACTACAGCTACAACAGAGTCCAGTCCAACAGAAAGTACAGTCTAAAGTAGTAAAAACGTACCACATGCCGAGTGAACACTCGGCCCGGTGAGCTGGCAACTGAGAACCTCCGCACCGCGCCCTCGAACCTCGAGGAAGAAGAACCGCCTCACCTGAAAAGCAGAGAATGAGTCTCTAAAACAGACACTCAACAGGGATCCCACGGAACCCTAATCGGAAACAACGGCGGTAGCGGAAAGGAAGGCTACAAGAGCAACCGCAACAGCAGGGACAGTAAACCCGGTGGCCGGTCGAAACCCGGCACTACAACTACTCCTACTGTACCTGAAACACACCCCGAACTCACGGTCGGGGGCTACCGAACTACACTAGTACCGCTTACCGAAGTAAAAACCCACGGCAACCACGCCGTAGAGGCCTGTCTCCCAGAACACGGCCAACCTGGACACGCTGTCCAAAGTGCAACCCTGACACCTGGTCACGGGTACCGCACGACAAGACGCAACCTCGGTAAAGCCACTAGCACTAGTCTCACGGCGCGAAAACTAACACACGCGCCACGGCGAAACAACCGAAAACTCAACGGTCGACACGACCGAAAACCCGAAGGTCAAAGTCACGAAAACTGACAGTCTGTCACTCTCTGTCTAGAACAGGAGTACCTCCCACTAGAAGCACAGCCGGTAGCGTCCCCTGACGTCTTACAGCGCACCGCAGGTGAACTGCCCGACGTGGTAGCGCCTACCAAAGGCACGGACACCGTACAAGTACCACTAACAAGTAACTAGCTGGGGTCACACCCGTCGACGTGGGTCCAACCGCCCCCAACCACGTGTTCACACACAGACTGTGCGTCCCTGGTCTGGTCCTCTGACCAATTTTTCCCTCAGCCGGACTCTGGCTGCAAGACGTGGGGATCGACGGAAACCGGTCCACAAACCGTCTCTAAGGGTCGGCCTGTACACCACTCCCTGGTGAGACCAGCACCGCGTACTGGTCGGCTACGACTAGTGGAGGGTCACTGAAGGAGTAGACTCTCAAGTCAACGGAAAACAACGCCCGAACCCGACGAAGTACGGGGACCATCCCACGTACCAGCACCGTCGCACGGTGACCACAGTCGGAGAAGAAACGGGGCTCACAGTCCACGGGCCGCATGCTCGGCCACGCAGAAACGCAGATTCACGGTTCCCAAGGCAGCTCACAGGCCGCCAAACCAAATCCCACTCTCAGGGAAAGGCGGGAACCCTCCAACCCCAGGCTGGGCAACTGGACTCGCAGTCCAAGGCCACACGCATGGCCCACGCGGGAATCATCTTCTGGGAAAACTCACGGCATGCGGGGGAGACCCCACCGCACACCCACCGACACACGGTGACTCGATCTAGCGTAACACGAAAGCCTGACACGCGAGAAGTCACCCGGACTCTCAAACCCACGGGCACGCTAAACGAGGTAGCACGGTCCTCCCGACACCCTCAAAACACGGACACAGAATCCCACGGGTGTCTGGGGCACTCACGAGACCGCAGGTCAACCACTCGGTCCCAACCGAGTCGACCGGGGATTCACACATCGCGGAACAAGGCAGAGAACACGAAAACTCGCCTCAGCGCAACACAGAGCCTGATGGTCTTGCCTTGGGCCGTCACAGCCTGTAACGGTCCAAGCCCCGACCGTCACAGCCACCCTAACGCACCCACACAGGGCCGTCAGACACCAGGCTGCAAGGTTGCATGTGACGCACCCACCCTGGTGCATCACAGTCTCTAACGCGCCAGCCCTGGTGCATCACAGTCTGTGACGTGCCAGCCCAGGTGCGTTACAAGACAAGGTGAAACCAACTGTGACGCGTCCCGCTCGGTGCGTCATAGGCTGTAACGGACCACTCTTGGTGCGTTACAAGGTGGGTACGCGTCTGCTCTGACGCACCCACACAGGGGCGTTACAAGGCTGTGACGCGCCAGGCTTGGTGCGTCACAAGCCTTGACCCCGAACGGTCAAACCAACTATCGAAAGCCAACGGTCAGGCTGTCCCTGACGGTCCAACCCAGGCGCGTTACAGCGCTGTGGCGGTTTATCGTGGGACCGTCACACACATAGACCCCAGTTGGCTAAACGGGCCATGTGACGCACCCACCCTGGGGCGTCACAGGCTGTGACGGTCACTGGAAGGACCGTCACACCCGTCCGAGTGTGAAACGGCGGGAAACGACCCGAAAAACGTCCCACGCCCCCATACCTCCACGCGAGAGGGGGGAAACCATGGGGAAGCCCCCAAATAGTCCCTATCATGCATCTAAGGCCTCGGATCGGCCAAAAATGCAATGAAACGGGAGATCAGCCCACGAGCCCTAAAACATGGATTTTTCCCAAAAATCCCCGATTACGCCCACTCGGCTCACCACGGCCTACAAAACTCGCGGGAAAGGAAGAGCACGAGTTGGGGGTCCATCTCCCTACCTCCACCGAAGAAACGACGCGCCGTGGACGTCGATCCACGAAGAAAACGCCCCGAAAAACCCTCGCCGCTCCACGAACCCGCGGCCGAGCTTCCACGCGCCACCGGCCCTCGATCCTCGACCCGTTCCCCGTTCCTCGCCTCCCGCCATCGCCGCCTCGCCCTCCTCCGCCACCGTCGGCCGCCCGGGGAGAGGGGGAGAGAAAGAGATGAGAGAGAGTGAGAAAGAGAGAATGAGAGGGGGAGAGAGAAAAGGGTTAATATATAAAAAAAATCCAAAAATTGTAGAAATTCATAAAATTATGAAAAATTACCTCCGCGATCCTCAGAAGGAACACAACGCAGTGGTACAGTCCCGGAGTCGGAGAACGCCACGGTTCGCCCTGCACAGAGTTCCGAAGGCACATCAGGAAAAAACACGTGTAAAGCACAATATACACTCCGAGACCCACTAAAAGATCCGAAAAAGGCCTGGGGCATTACAGCCCTCCCCCCTTAAAGGAATTTCATCCTCCAAATTTAGGACCTAGCACGAAGTCACAGGGGAAGAACACTGAACCAACTGACAACGCTGTCAGAGCCCCAGTACAAAAAATCTTGATTCTCACGAAAACACCGATCCTGAGGGACACAGCCAGACTTACAATCACACACAACACCTCGCTCTGCGCACCGTGCACACCGGCCATCAGAGTAGGTACACCAACAACGTAGCCCGGCGTCACCTCAGTCACAACGAAAGCCACTCATGGCACCGCTGCCACCAACTCACTCACCGAGGACACACAGCCCCCGACATGAGCAACCACTTCCGATCCATCCAATGGTCAGCAGACAAAACACACATCAGCTTCACAACCAGCTGACAGGTCGCACACCCTTCTCAAGGGAACAACCGATACAGAGCCCCCACCAGCTCACGCAGCCATCTCAACAGACCGCAACCAGCTCATCGGCTCAGCGCCAAGGAGCACCCCACACTTGGAAAGCCGAAAGCCAGACATACCACTGTGCCAACTCCGCCAGAGCCCAGAAGACAAACTTCGACAGAGCCCAGATCCCGTCCAGAAAGGCACATCACGGAAACAACCACCAAAGGTCTCACCGATACACGGCTCTCACCGTTCACAATGCACAACCAACAGCATCTTCTGTCTGTGAAAAGACCATCTACTGGTCGCCAGACACACATCAACGGAAAACCTCCACCGGCCCAACGGGCACGATCCAGCCCCACAGCAGGTCATCCGTTGACTCACACACAGACATTAACAACATCTCGAGCTACACTCCTCTCGCACTCCGCATCCGAGCTCGAACATCGCACCAACTCGACCCTCTAAGGGGAGCACGATGAATCCAAATGACAAGATCTTGGCGTCTTCAGTCATCACCTCACTGGACTCAGACTTACAAGGGAACCATCCCATGCTGGTCACCAAATCAGGGATAACCATTGCGACACCAACGTCCCGTCAAGGACCACCCTCCGATGCCAATCTCACAAAAAGGCCTCCGCCCTCAGGCGTCACTCATCCATCTGGTCTCATCAAATCCTTCGATCAATCCAAGTGGACACCTGCCAATCTCGATTCCGCCCTTACCTCAGAGCCACGGGACACCACCTGAACAATGCTCACGGGTCCCCAAGCAACATACATCTCACCGTGGTCGGCTACGATACAAGCCTTACCAGTCACTCGCAGCTACCAACAGGAACCCACAGCCTGCCAGAGATCACTTCTCCAAAAATGATCTCATTTGAGGACACGACTAGGAACCCAAGTCGGGCACCAAGCCACCGACTCTGACCAACACGTCCTCGACCTCCGTCAGGCGACGTCCTCAACAACCTCATCCGGGTCCAACACCGACACCTGACACGGCTTCCATCACATGAACAGGGTACTCATGCGGCGCACTAGCCAGCACATTCCCCAACACTCCATCCTGCCAGTGCCAAGAACCACGATACCTCAAGCAACGGCACGTCAACAACACGTTTCACACAGAGGAACCAATCCTCCAATGCTCAGCGTAAACTCAGGAATCCGCCCATAGCAACCAACGCTACGATCTTGAACCAGTGGGTCACAAGCCCACCACGCTTTTACTGTGCACTCTGATCCGCGCGCACAGCCACAAATTCTCGGGAACACCGCCCAACCAGCACTCGTCCTTCCGGAACAGCGCCAGCACACCCTCACACGACAAGGGAACGGGCACAGCATCTCATAGGCAACCACCGTGCCAAGATAAGGAGCACGTCTCGCATGGACTTCATGGAACACAAGGCCAACCAATCCGAACACACAATGCAAGACGGCAATCCTAGTCAAACACAATCTCTCCAACCAAAGGAGAAACCAGCGCACTTCTGACCAACGGAAAAACTCCACGCTCGACCTGATCTCGAACCTCGCACATGCTGGAAACATCACCTTCCAGCACCGAGAAAACCATCACCATGTCAGGTCAGCACCTCCGACACACTCAGCGAGTGTCACGTCGGACCACGATCACAGCATCTTTCGATGCACCACCGCTGCAATTCCTCGAACTACAAAACACCAAGAGCCGCAACACGAGCCATAACGACAACCGCCGACGCTCATCCTCGAGTCCTGAAACTCACCGCGGAACCTTCACACCTCAGACCAAATCCAAGGCGAACACACCCATTTGCACGCAAGAGCGCATGAGCAAGACTTACTGGGACACCACAGCCCAACCCTGCCTCGAAATCCGTAGAACAATCGAGACCGACATGTCATTCTGACGCCACAGAGCACGACAAGAACATCAGGCTCGACGAAACAGCAGCTCACCGAGAAGATCCTCCGCTCACCCGAGCACACTTCTCGATCAGAACACTACAGGGGCTGGACAAACCTCAAGCTGGAGTGACCAAAACTGACAGCAGCTCCCTCAGAGCACGCTCACGGCCACTTAACCACGAATAATCCGCACCAGCCACCTGACCTCGCTGCACACACCTCGAACGCAGCACCGCAGCAACGCGCCTGCCGGCAACCTCTGCCCAACGCTGGACAACCGGGACCACCACCGATGAGGGAGAAGGCTCTCGACCTTGATCCTTAGACCCCATGCTGGCACGAAAGCCGTGGACAGCAACCACCTTCACAGCGCCACGCAGCGCACTCAAGCTCTCAAGCGAGAAACTAGGTGGAAAATAAGCACAAAACCCTAAGCCAACTGCCGACTGTACTGGACCTTATGGACTCTGATCACTGCAATATTTCAAATTCCTATGTACGTCCACAACCTCCACTCTGATACCATCTGTAACGACCCGAGAATCCGATTACCGGGAGAGACCCGATGACCCGAGACTCGAACCGCCGCCCATGAGCCGGGAGGGCTCGGAAGGGCTAAAAGGAGTGTGGAGGCACAAAGAAATAGGAAATAAAGCAGGACAATTCAACAATTAACAGAAATAAATAAACAACTACAACTATAACAGAGTCCAGTTAAACAAAAAGTATAGTCTAAAGTAGTAAAAACGTATCACATGCCGAGTGAACACTCGGCCCGGCGAGCTGACAACTGAGAACCTCCGCACCGCGCCCTCGAACCTCGAGGAAGAAGAACCGCCTCACCTGAAAAGCAGGCAATGAGTTTCCAAAACATAGACTCAGTAGGGATCCTGCGGAACCCCAACCGGAAACAAAGGCGGTAGCGGAAAGGAAGGCTACAAGAGCAACCGCAACAGCAGGAACAGTAAACCCGGTGGCCGGTCGAAACCCGGCACTACAACTACTCCTACTGTACCAGAAACACACCCCGAACTCACGGTCGGGGGCTACCGAACTACACAAGTACCGCTTACCGAAGTAAAAACCCACGGCAACCACGCCGTAGAGGCCTGCCTCCCAGAACACGGCCAACCTGGACACGCTGTCCAAAGTGCAACCCTGACACCTGGTCACGGGTACCGCACGACAAGACGCAACCTCGGTAAAGCCACTAGCACGAGTCTCACGGCGCGAAAACCAACACACGCGCCACGGCGAAACAACCGAAAACTCAACAGTCGACACGACCGAAAACCCGAAGGTCAAAGTCACGAAAACTGATAGTCTGTCACTCTCTGTCCAGAACAGGAGTACCTCCCACTAGAAGCACAACCAGTAGCGTCCTTTGACGTCTTACACCGCACCGCAGGTGAACTGCCTGACGTGGTAGCGCCTACCAAAGGCACGGACACCGTACAAGTACCACTAATAGGTAACTAGCTGGGGTCATGCCCGTCGACGTGGGTCCAACCGCCCCCAACCACATGTGCACACACTGACCGTGCGTCCCTGGTCTGGTCATCTGACTGGTTTTCCTCTCAGCCGGACTCTGGCTGCAAGACGTGGGGCCCGACGGAAACAGTCCACAAACCGTCTCTAAGGGTCGGCCCGTACACCACTCCCTGGTGAGACCAGCACCGCGTACTGGTGGGCTACCACTACTGGAGGGTCACTGAAGGAGTAGACTCTCAAGTCAACGGAAAACAACGCCCGGACCTGATGAAGTACGGGGACCGTCCCATGTACCAGCACCGTCGCACGGTGACCACAGTCGGAGAAGAAACGGGGCTCACAGTCCACGGGCCGCACGCTCGGCCACGCAGAAACGTATAAACACGGTTCCCAAGACAGCTCACAAGCCGCCAAACCAAATCCCACTCTCAGGGAAAGGCGGGAACCCTCCAGCCCCAGGCTGGGCAACTGGACTCGCAGTCCAAGGCCACACGCATGGCCCACGTCGGAATCATCTTCCAGGAAAACTCACGGCATGTGGGGGAGACCCCACCGCACACCCACCGACACACGGTGACTCGGTCTAGCGTAACACGAAAGCCCGACACGCGAGAAGTCACCCGGAGTCTCAAACCAATGGGCACGCTAAACAAGGTAGCACGGTCCTCCCGACACCCTCAAAACACGGACACAGAATCCCACGGGTGTCTGGGGCACTCACGAGACCGCAGGTCGACCACTGGGTCCCAACCGGGTCTACCAGGGATTCACACATCGCAGAACAAGGCGGAGAACGCGAAAACTCGCCTCAGCGCAACACAGAGCCGGACGGTCTAGCCTTGGGCCGTCATAGGCTGTAACTGTCCAAGCCCCGACCGTCACAGCCACCCTAATGCACCCACACAGGGCCGTCAGACACCAGGTTGCAAGGTTGCATGTGACGCACCCACCCTGGTGCGTCACAGTCTCTAACGCGCCAGCCCTGGTGCGTCACAGTTTGTGACGCGCCAGCCCAGGTGCGTTACAAGACAAGGTGAAACCAACTGTGATGCGTCCCGCTCGGTGCGTCACAGGCTGTAACGGACCACTCTTGGTGCGTTACAAGGTGGGTACGCGTCTGCTCTGACGCACCCACACAGGGGCGTTACAAGGCTGTGACGCGCCAGGCTTGGTGCGTCACAGGCCTTGACCCCGAACGGTCAAACCAACTATCGAAAGCCAACGGTCAGGCCGTCCCTGACGGTCCAACCCAAGCGCGTTACAGCGCTGTGGCGGTCTATCGTGGGACCGTCACACACATAGACCCCAGTTGGCTAAACGGGCCCTGTGACGCACCCACCCTGGGGCGTCACAGGCTGTGACGATCACTGGAAGGACCGTCACACCCGTCCGAGCGTGAAATGGCAGGAAATGACCCGAAAAACGTCCCACGCCCCCATACCTCCACGGGAGAGGGGGAAAACAAGGGGGAAGCCCCCAAATAGTCCCTAGCATGCATCTAAGGCCTCGGATCGGCCAAAAATGCAATGAAACGGGAGATCGACCCACGAGCCCTAAAACATGGATTTTTCCCAAAAATCCCCGATTACGCCCGCTCGGCTCACCACGGCCTACAAAACTCGCGGGAAAGGAAGAGCACGAGTTGGGGGTCCATCTCTCTACCTCCACCGAAGAAACGACGCGCCGTGGACGCCGATCCACGAATAAAACGCCATGAAACCCTTGCCGCTCCACGAACCCGCGGCCGAGCGTCCACGCGCCACCGACCCTCGATCCTCGACCCGTTCCCCGTTCCTCGCCTCCCGCCATCGCCGCCTCACCCTCCTCCGCCACCGTCGGCCGCCCGGGGAGAGGGGGAGAGAAAGAGATGAGAGTGAGTGAGAAAGAGAGAATGAGAGGGGGAGAGAGAGAAGGGTTAATATATAAAAAAAATCTAAAAATTACAGAAATTTAGAAAATTACGAAAAATTACCTCCGCGATCCTCGGAAGGAACACAACGCAGTGGTATAGTCCCGGAGTCGGAGAACGCCACAATTCGCCCAGCACAGAGTTCCGAAGGCACATCAGGGAAAAACACGTGTAAAGCACAATATACACTCCGAGACCTACTAAAAGATCCGAAAAAGGCCTGGGGCATTATAGGGCTAGTCCCCACCTATAAAATCCGATTTTTTTGGGTCTTTTTTCTTCCTAATTTAACTAAGAAAGAAAAGGACACGTGGGTGGAAGGATACGCGGAGCTTGCGAGACTTGTACGCGCGTTGACCGGAGGGCGAACCCGTCGTGTTGTTGCTTCGTGCTTCGCTTCCGCGTGTTGATTCCTCGAACTGGTATGGCACACGAATCGAGTCGTAGGACCGTAATCGGATGAACCGGGTTGAGTGGGGTCGTGGGACCATCGGTCTGGAGGGGAGGGGGCGGCCCCCAGGGGGTTCGCCCTTTCCTGGGGTGCGCGGCCATGCCCCGGGGGGAACTGGCCCCGGGCTGGCCGTAACCCTAGGGGATGGCCCCCGGGGGTCTTCTTATGTTGTCTAGGGACGTCCTTTGACGGACTTTGAACTTCGGGAGTCTGGCATGGGCCCGTAGGGCCGTTGTTCTCCGAGTCGTAGTGGCCGCTCGCAAGGTGTTCGGGCGAATGTTCGACACACTCCGGGTTGCCGAACGAGCCACGTAGGTGACCGACGGGGCTTGGATTTGGCCTGGGGTCAAGGATAGAAGTCCATGGGGACTGAGAGGAGGCACCTTGGGCCCTTGGGCCTTGCCTCGTGCTGCGTGCCATGTTGTACGGCGAGTTGGCAGGGTAGCCTCTGGTTGGCCTGAGAGATAAAGTTGAGTGGCATGACGCCACGTGTCTGAGGGTCGGGGGTGGCCCCGGCTTGCTGGGGGGGTCGTTGTAGGACCCAATTGGCGTACTGGAACCACGGGATGTAGAAGGGTTGAAACGTGTGCGCCCACAAGGTGTTCGACAGAATGCTGAACACACGTGTGTGAGCCGTACACGCGTGCTGCGGGCCTCCAAGGCCTGTGGTTGACCTGATCGGGTCTCCCTTTGACCTTGGAGGGTTGAATGAAGAGTCTCGGAGTGGGGCCACGGCTCTTTTACTGGATGCCACGTGGCGTGGCTTGGCGTCGGGGCACCCCCAGGTGGCCCCGGGCGGCCATGTGGAACGCGGGCAAAGCCCGTATGAAAGTGGCCGAGATCGACCCCGAACACTTGCTTGTGCTGCCGTATGCTTCGGCTAGCGGGTTGGGGCCGTTGGTGGGCCCACTGGGTTGTCAGAGGGGCTGGGTAGCTCTTGCCTTGAAGGTGTTCGAGAAAATTCCCGAACCCTTATTTCTGGGTATTTTGTTGGGGAATGGTCCGGGTACGACAAATGCCCCCCACGGGGCGTGCGTCAGAGGCGGAGACGAGGGCGTACGGCCCGTGAAACCCTCTTTCTGAGTTGTTGTAGTCATATTTTGACACTTCATATGTCTTTGTTTTAATGTGTTGTACATGTGGATTTTCTGGTATGCTGACTATTTTTCTTGGTGCCTTGTCTTGCAGCTATGGCACGCTTCGGCAGAGACGGGCGAGTCCCGAGGCGGATGGCTCGGGAGGAGGATCACTGGGTGCAGCGGACTGATCGACCGATGCGCCCTCTAGATGCACCCGTGATCACCGCGACTGGTGTAGAGCAGCTGTACCGGGGCCACACGGTGGTGGCTGAGGGTCCGCTTGGTGAGAGGACAGCTGGAGCAGGGGCCGTGGAGGTGGCCAGGATTCTGGAGGCGGGTGATTTGTATAGTTACGACCGGAGCGGGGGTTATCCCTTGGAGTTCTCCCTAGATCGTCATCTGCTTGAATTCATCCGTGGCTATGTCCTCCTGGCGTGGAGGAGGGTGACTCGCAGACTCCAGGGGTGATGGGAATCGACGCCGAGCATGTACATTTTAATTTACACTTATGTCCTTTAGTTTATTTTTATATCCATGGGAAAGTATAAGCGCAATTGTACGGCTTTGTAAGCCAATGCGTCATTCCCTTGGATTGTGTGGGTTTTTATGTAATTGTGTAGTAGGTCCAGCTAGGGGGCCCTCAGCCCTTTCCCATTGGTCCATGTCATCCATGTGGGGCTGGTCAACCATCCTAGGTGGCCATCTAGAAGGTTGGAATGTCAATTGACCACATGGTAGACAAGTGGTTAACATTTTCCATGGTAGGCTACCTACCATTCAACCGTTTCATTCAACCCATTCATCTAGTCAATAGCCCCCCCCCCTTGATTATTTTATGTTTTTTGTGTGTGTTGTTCACACTTCATCCCAGCCCTCCATTCCCCATCCCTAGATCCAAGGGTGTACATTTGATTTGATGAGAGTCATATAAAACCTTGTATTTTCATTTGGAAATTAATGAAAGTTAGACAAAATTGTTGATTGCCAAGAAGGCTTCTTGCGCCCCCAGCTCCCTCCCCCTGGTTTCATCTCCTCCAACCTCCAATTCTAGAGTGGTTTCATCTCTACCCCCTCCCCTCAATCTCTGGTTGTGATCTGTGCCACCGCCGCCGCCGCCGCCGTTCGTGCCGCCATCAGACCGCCACCGAGCCACCGTTGAAGTTCTATCTTCAGCCAACAGCAACCCCTTCCACGAAATTCTGCAGTCAGCCCCGAGTTCTTCCTGATCTGAAACTTTTATGGTGTGTTCATATCTTCAATCCACACCACCACAAAAAAAAATCCCGTCCAAATTCCATCATTTACTATTTTTCAAATTTCGTATGTTTCTGTTTCCCAGTTCTGTCCAGTTTCAGATCTGTGTTACAGCACCCCTGTAATCCCCCCCTCCGACCATCTTGTTGATTTTTCCAAACCCTCCCAATTTTACTGGGAGTTTTTTCCACCATCCCCTCACTCCATGAAGTTTCCTGACTTTTGATCAGCCTTCCATCCATTTTTCAAAATTCGTTTTCAGAGCCATCTATAGTGCTGTCAGCCAGTTTCCAGATCCGACCCACTGCTAGTATAAACATCATAACAATTCGTAGCCACCTCCAAACTTGTCACAAAAAATATTGCCATCTTCCTTGTTCCATTTCCTACAACTTTGATGAAGAACACAACTTTAGATTCTGGCGTCTATCTATCGGTCAACGGTAGTTCTCAGACAAGTTCCCTGTTGATCTGAGAATTCGGGCACTGTACAACAGAAGCTTTCAAAATTCGCCAACAAGAAGTACAGAGCTGGTTATTTTTCTGTAATCCCATAGGGTTGAAGCCCTTCGAAGCAGCTTTCCAACGGTGCCAGTTTCGTGTCGATCCAACATCGGGGCTGATCGCAGCATCCGTTCTCGCCGGTGCGCCCGCCTGAAAATAGAACCGGTAGATCCGTGGCAGGTTATTCCGACCGGTGCCGATCGGAGCCGCCCGACCTCCGGCCGGCGAACCAGCGCGCCTCCACTCCAGGGAGCGCTCATCCAGGCATCCCCCACCATAGTGGTGCCACCGGGTCCCACACGGCCCCTCCGGACAGCACGTGGGCCCCACTGTCACGAGTTCGGGTGTTGCCGAAGCTACGCGAGAAGCCGCCCGTCAACCCGAAATCGGTCCTCCCGGACCCCATTGTGTCACCCTTTACCTCCCTGCGTGGAGTGGGCTGTAACTCATTACTGTAATCTTCATGTATTAACTGTCCCGGGAGTACGAGTTCGGCCGGGTCCGTCTTCCCCACGCCGAGAGCGTGGAGGTATCGTATTCGCTCTTACGCTCGGCATTTCGCTTATTTCCTTATACGCTTTATATGCCGCTGGTAGAGAGTATGTGTAGGGCCGTTAGCTCATAATATTTATTTCACCGCTGCTACGAGAGAGAGAGCGTGACCGTCCCGTGACCCGATCCGGGCACAAAAGAGAATTGACCACCCTAGCTCTTGCCGGTTTCTCAACCGTGCACATCCGACGCTTCCCTCGTTAAGGGACAATCACGAGCTCACCTAGAGTCCAAGGACGGCATTCCTCATTCGAGTCATGTCCGTGGTCTCGTCCCGCATCAGTTTGGTATCAGAGCGAGTTTGAGTCTAGGGTGTCAAAAAAAAGAGTCATTTACGTCTAGTCTTTAGTCATTGTCTAAGTCGTGTTTAGGGTCATCATTGTTTTAAAACAAAAAAAAGTGTCTTTTTGCATCGCATCCCAATAACCCGGTATATCAAAAGGTGTTGTCCGAACGTTAGGCTACGCCTATCGGGAAGGCCGCACACTTGCACGAGTGATCTTCGGATCGGTTAACTCCGCCACGTACCGAGTCTTGGTGTCTTGTCCTTAATGTGCATGCAGCCCAACCTTGCATAGTCGGTCTAGTGTCTTGTTCAAATGGCCTTGCATATCCATTCCTAGGGATCCATTCCCACATTTTGGCAACTATGGCCAACCCATGTCGACCCGTCCAAGGCGATAGGTCCGTGTCCGAGTACATTCGGGACTATGATAAGTACCGGATGGAATATGGAGTTGGAGAGGATAGCATCACGACTGCCTTAGAGTTCCGGGAAGGTTTGCGGCTTCACTTCCAAATTGAATGCCTTGTCCGCGACACGTTCTCTCTGGCAAAGGCCTATAAGGTCGCTCTAGAAGTCGAACCATTTGAGTCTCGATTTTCTCGCTCTAGAGGTTGAATCCTTTGGCAAGCATCTACCTCCCAACCAAGTCCCGATCCGGTCGGACCGCCTACACCATGGCCTTCGCCACCTCAGTCGGGGAACCCCTTCCCTAGAGCTCCATTGCCATCTACTTCCGAACTTTATTCAGAACCATCTTGTTTGGGGCCACCAAAAGCCGAGCCACCCGTGTTTCTTACGGGGACGCTATACATAGTCGAGCTGCTTCTTCGTTGGCTCAAGGATGGCTTGGTCCCACCCCCTTACCCACCCATGGACCCCACACTACCATTGGTACCCGTCATGTGACGCCCCGTACTCTATACCGTCGAGGTATTGTCCGCTTTAGCCTACCGGCCTCACGGTTTTGTCCCTTTCTAAGAGTGATCGGCTCCAGAATGGGGGACTTCTCGGGAGGTCACCCATTCTGGAGCCGATCACTCTTAGAAAGGGACAAAATCGTGAGGCCAGTAGGCTAAAGCGGACAATACCTCGACGGTATAGAGTACGGGGCGTCACAGAGAATGGTATCAGAGCCATATCCCAGTTGGAAGTGTGGGAACTAAGTGCCATGCAGGGTAAAGTGCTACACTATGGGAGCCACCTCTTGAACCCGCAATGGGACAAATTAAAGTGCTACATAGTGGGAGCCACCTCTTGAGCATGTAGGGGCCACTTCTAGAATCCTACCTGCCTGGGGGTTTGATTGTGTGCTATATGTGCCAAGCGACGAGGACGTCGCCTATATAAGAGGGGTAGATTGTAATACCCTCACATATAACTAAGTTGTACTCTATATCACCGAGGCGCCTTTTGAAGTATCGGCTCAATTCTTGAAAAGAACTTCGAAGTTAAGCGTGCTTAATGGGGAGTAGTACTGGGATGGGTGACCTGCCCGGGAAGCCCTCCATTCTGGAGCCGATCACTGTTAGAAAGGGATAAAACCGTGAGGCCAGTAGGCCAAAGCGGATAATACCTCGACGGTATAGAGTACGGGGCGTGATACGTCAACTCCTACCACACAACTTTTCGGTCTAGTCACCATGTCGATACTTTGGATGACCTTATTATGGGATTAGATTCACAATGGAAGTTGACGCATCTTTTGGCCCGAGGCTTTGACCAACCCGCTAGTCTTAGCTTTACCCATCCGGCCTTAGGGTCCATTACCTCCGTGTGCACCGTGGGGTGTGTCACCACGGAGATTCTTCTACTCCTCCCGATGCCGGCTGAGTCCGACTTCATTCCCTTTTGCCCAAGGGAGGAATCTTATTTTCTACACATGTCCGTCGTCCCACCGCTCACAATGTATGACGGTGATTATGAATTCTTAAATTGGGACCGAGTCATGGGAGAACCCACTTCATGGGGTCATACCTTCCTCGACCCTTTTGACCCCTTCACTAGTGAACCTCCCGAGCTTTCATACTCACTACACTTCTTCCGCGGAGTTCACTATCCCACCTTTTCCACTCGGGCCAAGCAAACTCCACATAGCCATAGGTCCGAACCTTCATTTGGGGGTAATGAAAACTTTGGTTTCCCCGATCCATCTAGACCACCCGCACCTCCCGGACTTCCCACACCCAAGCCCAATGTCCATGATTGGTGCATCGTAGGGTGTCTAGGAGTTCCCCATGACGTCAACCTCCGGTTACGTCAAATGCATGCATGGCACACATTCGGGTGTCCTGGTCCGCCGTCACCCATGTACGGGTCGGACTAACCATAGATTTGTCTAGAGTCGTGCATGAGTCAGTGTGTTTTCTTTGTGTGGTTTGTTTGTGTGGTGTGTTTTGAGTCGATTGTTTGTGTGATTTGCATATGTGTGTTAGTGCATGGTGAGTCTGCACGTGTCTTGTGTAAGCTCGTTGTCGATCTCTTATGAGTAAGAGGCGAGTGGACTCACTCGAGGAGTTTGGGAACGGTTCTACCTCTGTACCCGGATCAGTCACCTACAGGGACCCAACGGTGATTCCTAGTGAGTCTTCGAGCCGCCTCCTCCCATTTTGAGAGTGCCCCACCCGGAGTGTCCACCTTTAGCCCATAGCAGTTCATGCATATCGAGTATATATGGAATGAGCAGGTGACGATCACTTGGAGTGGAGCATACCCGCGCTACTTGGCACGGTAACGGATCCGCCGGAGTACTCGAGCATCCATACCCCTACTCGACGGGGTCGAGTTCCTCCCACCTGGGGAGAGTTGATGGGAATCGACGCCGAGCATGTACATTTTATTTTGTATTTATGTCCTTTAGTTTATTTTTATATTCATGGGAAAGTATAAGCGCAATTGTACGGCTTTGTAAGCCAATGCGTCATTCCCTTGGATTGTGTGGGTTTTTATGTAATTGTGTAGTAGGTCCAACTAGGGGGCCCTCAGCCCTTTCCCATTGGTCCATGTCATTCATGTGGGGCTGGTCAACCATTCTAGGTGGCCCTCTAGAAGGTTGGAATGCCAATTGACCACATGGTAGACAAGTGGTTAACATTTTCCATGGTAGGCTACCTACCATTCAACCCTTTCATTCAACCCATTCATCTAGTCAATAGCCCCCCCCCCTTGATTATTTTATGTTTTTTGTGTGTGTTGTTCACACTTCATCCCAGCCCTCCATTCCACATCCCTAGATCCAAGGGTGTACATTTGATTTGATGAGAGTCATATAAAACCTTATATTTTCATTTGGAAATTAATGAAAGTTAGAAAAAATTGTTGATTGCCAAGAAGGCTTCTTGCGCCCCCAGCTCCCTCCCCCTGGTTTCATCTCCTCCAACCCCCAATTCTAGAGTGGTTTCATCTCTATCCCCTCCCCTCAATCTCTGGTTGTGATCTGTGCCGCCGCCGCCGCCGTTCGTGCCGCCATCGGACCGCCACCGAGCCACCGTCGAAGTTCTGTCTTCAGCCAACAACAGCCCCTTCCACGAAATTCTGCAGTCAGCCCCGAGTTCTTCTTGATCTGAAACTTTTATGGTGTGTTCCTATCTTCAATCCCCACCACCACAAAATACATCCCGTCCAAATTCCATCATTTACTATTTTTCAAATTTCATGTGTTTCGGTTTCCCAGTTCTGTCCAGTTTCAGATCTGTGTGATAGCACCCCTGTAATCCCCCCCTCCGACCATCGTGTTGATTTTTCCAAACCCTCCCAATTTTACTGGGAGTTTTGTCAACCGTCCCCTCACTCCATGAATTTTCCTGATTTTTGAGCAGCTTCCATCCATTTTTTCAAAATTCGTTTTCAGATCCATCTATAGTGCTGTCAGCCAGTTTCCAGATCCGACCCACTTCTAGTATAAAAATCATAACAATTCGTAGCCAGCTCCAAACTTGTCACAAAAACTATTGCCGTCTTCCTTGTTCCATTTCCTACAACTTTGATGAAGAACACAACTTCAGATTCTGGCGCCTATCTATCAGTCAACGGTAGTTCTCAGACAAGTTCCCTATTTATCTGAGAATTCGGGCACTGTACAACAGAAGCTTTCAAAATTCGCCAACAAGAAGTACAGAGCTGGTTATTTTTCTGTAATCCCATAGAGTTGAAGCACTTCGAAGCACCTTTCCAACGGCGCCAGTTTCGTGTCTATCCGACATCGGGGCTGATCGCAGCGTCCGTTCTCGCCGGAGCGCCCGCCTGAAAACAGAACCGGCAGATCCGTGGCCGGTTATTCCGACCGGTGCCGATCGGAGCCGCCCGGCCTCCGGCCGGCGAACCAGCGCGTATCCACTCCAGGGAGCGCTCATCCAGGCATCCCCCACCATAGTGGTGCCACCGGGTCCCACACGGCCCCTCCGAATAGCACGTGGGCCCCACCGTCACGAGTTCGGGTGCTGCCAAAGCTACGCGAGAAGCCGCCCGTCAACCCGAAATCGATCCTCCCGGACCCCATTGTGTCGCCCTTTAACTCCCTGCGTGGAGTGGGCTGTAACTCATTGCTGTAATCTTCATGTGTAAACTGTCCCGGGAGTACGAGTTCGGCCGGGTCCGTCTTCCCCACGCCGAGAGCGTGGAGGTATCGTATTCGCTCTTACACTCGGTATTTCGCTTATTTCCTTATATGCTTTATATGCCGCTGCTAGAGAGCATGTGTAGGGCCGTTAGCTCGTAATATTTATTTCACCACTGCTGCGAGAGAGAGAGCGTGACCGTCCCGTGACCCGATCCGGGCACAAAAGAGAATTGACCACCCTAGCTCTTGCCGGTTTCTCAACCGTGCACGTCCGACGCTTCCCTCGTTAAGGGACAATCACGAGCTCACCTAGAGTCCGAGGACGGCATTCCTCATTCGAGTCGTGTCCGTGGTCTCGTCCCGCATCAAGGGGCATGCCGCCGGCTTGAGCGGGCCATCTTGATTGGCAGGGATAGCCTGCTTGGTACCACTTTCTGCAGCTATCCGAGCCTTTCAGAGGACTACTGGAGGCAGCGCCAGTTTCCCAGCGTTGATTGCCTAGGGTTCTTTGGTATGACGGAGCAGTCTAGAGTCAGAGTTGGGCCGATTGGCCCCGCTAGCTGGGATTTGCACGGCCACCATCGCACGGAGACAGAGGGAATTGCTGGGTTGGTATTGGAGCCCGCTGGTGTGCAGTATGCTGGAGAGGGCTACGATGATCATAGTATGCTGAATGGAGTCATGCGGCAGACCGTTACTAGCTGGTATGGCCGCTGGACAGTGATCCTGTCACATTACTACCGCCAGGGTGCCACGGAGTGGTTGATGGGGATTATCCACCACTACTGGGTGTTGCTGGATCGAGCTGGTAACAGGTACGCGGTGATCGCCACTCTGTACGTGTACCCGTGCTACACCGGATTGCTGCAGGGCTTCCTCGAGCATTTCAACCGTCGTTGGAACACGGTGGCAACTGCAGAGGGAGAGACCAGCCTTGACTTGTGGTCTTTGTTCAGGATTTCTGACTTGCTGATTATTGGCGAAGGGTATGAGGAGGTCATGCTGGATGACCTCCACCGCAGTCATACCGACGGACTGGGAAGATACCGAGTGCCTTACAGTTATCAGTATCTGATAAAGACCTAGAGAGATTTGGCTCTCGCAGGGAGAGAGAGAGCCGCACAGACTCCCCGGGTGCCGCTAAATGTGTGGGTCCGCCATTTCTACAACGGGCCGTTCTGCTTCTACTAGGAGTTCGCCAGGGACCAGACTCCATGGGAGGAGTACACGGAGGTGAAGCTACGCTTTCGGACGTACTCCCGATATGTGTATGCACCACGGGAGGGGTGGAATCCCTATGGTCTGCCATATGTGACACACCTTGCAGCGTATCTAGCATATTGGCTGGCGACTTTTGTAGTTCCTCACGGAGAGGACGGGCTGTTGAGAGCTGAGTTGCTGTGGCCTGTTTGCTTGTTGGCTGAGAGGTGACTGTTAGCTCTAGCTCCTGCTGTGCTGGCCAACATCTACCAGGGACTTGGAGTTCTGGCGGCACACTCAGCGCCGAGGGAGAAGAGTATGCTCCTGCCGACTCACTACCTTAGTGTGTGGGCCGGGTTACTATTCCCGGGGCTGGTGACACAGGGTACTGTGGCGAACCTGACGGCACCACTTCTTTCAGCTTTACCGAGCAGCCGGATGGGGATGCGGAGGAGCAGCTTGAGGGGGCCCGGAGGGCCCTTTGTTACCTGCCCGCCCGGGGTGAGGAGGGACTGCCCTTTGACAGTGCAGCGAGGGACTTCGGCCTCTTTCTGGGGGCTTCAGGTGGAGGGGCGACCAGCTCCCACCCCGGTCAGGTGGCGACCGATGCAGGACCACGGACTGAGTGGATACTAAGCACCTGAGCAGCCGTGTTGACGTTACACCGATCGGTGGTGAGTTCCTTGGAGCCGTACTACCCACACCGCTTTGCCAGGAACTTTGGGTACAACCAGGGGGTTCCGTCGAACAGGGAGTTCCCTCTGACGGGCCGACAGTATAAGGGCAAGGATACCCACCTACTTGCAGCGGCCTGGTGGGACTTTTATTGCCGCCGGGAGCCAGAGCGATTTCCGATGCCAGAGCAAGGACGTCAGGGATGATTTGATGTGCACTACGCCCGGTGGTGGTTTGGGCACAGCCACCTCTACCGACAGAAGGCCTCCGGGATCAGGAAGGCGGAGGAGAGTCGCTTGCTGAGGGAGGATCTGCCTCCCATTGCACTGGATGAGGGGTACTTGAGGACCCGCATTGCTCGGATCCGCCGAGAGGTTGAGCGGATTGTAGCACAGTGGCCCCGGAGTGGCCGGGGTTCATCTTCCGGGAGCCGAAGCAACGGAGGGGCACTGAAGCCCCTGGGACGGGCATTGGCGACGGCGACTGGGGCGAAGGTGTCTCGGCCGAGGGCACCTAAGGCCTGGTGGACTCAGTTCTTGGCCGATTCTGGCATTCGGGGCAGAGGGTCGTTGGACCGGGAACTTCCGCACGGGAGCTTCGTCGATACCGCGGTTGATGACTAGAGACGACACATCGCCCACGCGATTGGGTCAGCTGGACCCGTGGAGTTCGTGTCCCAAGTTGAGTGTGCACGGACTCCACGGGATATTCGGGAGGCCGTCATGACGGCGGCCCGAGCATTGGCGATAGGGATGGAGCGGCTGGTGCCTCTGCCCTTGACCCCCTTTAGGGCTTCAGGTTAGGCATTCCTCCCTTAGTCTGTTCTATTTCTTTCATTCTGTAAGTCTTAGCTACAGAACTAAGATGTTGTATATTACTGTGTTTGTCAGCAGGTTGTACAGCAGAGGGAGACCAGCCCTCTATGGGAACATCCTCAGGGAATGGAGACGGAGGTCTGCAGCCTCGGAGGAAACACCCTCGCGTGGAGGATGCGGCGACTGAGGCCGGTGAGTCCCCTGGGGGACTCGAGACCGGTGAACAGGCTGAGGCGGGGATGACTTTGAGTAAGTGTCGCCTTACCTTCTTTGCTCCTTCTAGGTTTAGCCATGGTAGACGGCTAATCTTGCTTTGCTGGATCTATATTTTGTAGCCCCGCTGGAGACTAGAGTGGAGGCGGCTTTCTCGCCCCCTCGGAATGTGGCTCCTCCACCGGAGGAAGGGGATGAGTTTGAGATAGACATAGAGGGGCTCCTTCGTATGATGGACGAGCCTGCACCCCATGCTGGGACCTTCCCCGACTTTGAGTTGTGGGAGACTACTGGCGGAGCTCCTTCGAGTAAGGGCTTCCGACACTAAGTGTGAGCTGTGATTTGTTTGCTTTCGGTTACTAACATAACCGTCTAGATTGTGCAGAGGAGGCAGAGGTGTCGGGGGCTAAGGCCCCAGCTGAGATACCGAGTGGAGCCCCTGGGCGGGTGTGGACACCAAAAAAATGCATACCTGGATATCCTGCTCGGCCTCGCGTCAGCAACGGCGCCGAGTGAAGAAACCCCGGAGAAATCAAGCACAAAAGGCCCCCACAGCCCGTGGGCCTCAAAGAGAATCAAATGGGCCATGGCTCATGCCCACAATGGGCTCAGAACGGGCCCCGGGTACACACACCCCCTGGGGAGCCCTTCAGCGGCACGCCCAGCCCCAAGGGGCCTCAACGGCACACCTTGGTGGAGCCCCAGCGGCACGCCCTGGAGAGCCCCCAGCGGCACGGCCCCAAGGCCCTTTAGCGGCAAAGCCCAGCCCCAAGGGGCCTCAACGGCACACCCTGGCGGAGCCCCAGCGGCACGCCCTGGAGAGCCCCCAGCGACACGGCCCCAAGGCCCTTCAGCGGCACGCCCAGCCCCAAGGGGCCTCAACGGCACACCCTGGCGGAGCCCCAGCGGCACGCCCTGGAGAGCCCTCCGGCGGCACGCCTCCTTCAGCGGTACACCCCCTGGGGGGTTTCAACGGCACACCCCCTGGGGGGTCTTCAGCGGCACAGCTCCCAGGGGCTCCAGTGGCACGCCCTGGAGAGCCCCCAGCGGCACGGCCCCAAGGCCCTTCAGCGGCACGCCCAGCCCCAAGGGGCCTCAACGGCACACCCTGGCGGAGCCCCAGCGGCACGCCCTGGAGAGCCCTCCGGCGGCACGCCTCCTTCAGCGGTACACCCCCTGGGGGGTTTCAACGGCACACCCCCTGGGGGGTCTTCAGCGGCACAGCTCCCAGGGGCTCCAGCGGCACAGCCCTCAGCAGCCTCAGGGGCACGCCCTTCAGGCCATTCAGCGGCACGCCCTTCAGGGGCTTCAGCGGCACGCCCATTTGGGCCCCCAGCGGTATGCCGTTTTGGCTCCCCCACGGCACGCCTTTTCAACTCGCCAGCGGCACAGCGTTGAAGCTTTTCAACGGCAAGACGACGTGAAGCCCATGCCCTACGCATCCTTGGCCCGCAGTGAAGCCGTCTGAGGTGTCAGCCGATCGTTGGGCCACGTAGGCTACCCCACTGACACCCAGGACGGGGCAGGTCAACCGCCATCATCACAATCCACTTCCCGCCTTCGACGGCCGGGCTGAAGGCTCCGGCTGCTGGGAGTATAAAAGACTCCCGTTCCCGTGACGGAAGAAGAGGGAGATACACACAGAAGGGACGGACAGACAGAGAGGGACACCCACATAGAAAACACAGACAAAGGAGAAGAGAGAAAAGAAGAAGGGCTTCGGCGGGAGCCTCCTCCGACGACCATCGGGAAGAAGCAAGAGTAAGAGAGAGAGAGCTTGATGTAATAGGGGAGAGAGTTGGGGACGGTGATCCAGATCCCAATCCCCAACGCTTCCTTCCCTCTTGTACTCCGTTCCTCCTCCCGTTATGTTTTTTTGTCGGTTTCCCCCCCTGGTCCACAACCTTGTCTTGGGCACTTTCTTTTGTAATGTATGTAGGGCCTCGGCCCTTTGCCTCCCGTGAATGAAGATCCCCCCCCCTCAAGGGGTTTCCCTGCTATCCTTATTGGCTTGGCCAATCTTCGTAATGCATGATGTGTTGTTCTGCTTTTCTTCTCCGGCTTTTCCTCTGTCGAAGTATTCGTAGTGCTGTGCCTCCTCCCCAGCGAGTCTTGGCTTCATGGGCTTTCCCCCCCTTTTTCCATGTCCATCTATCGTGCACACCGGCTTGAGGAGAGAGGGGGACCCTTACTCTCTCTCTCCGACCACCCAATAACCAGCAGTCTACCCCCGACCTTGAATCTCCCCCCTCTTTTGCTGAATGGCCTCCAAGTCTCCCAGCTTGCACACTCTGTTTAAGCCCCCAGCGATGCACCTTCCCGGCACTTGGCCGGCACACTCGTTTTGGCCCTCAGCGGTACACATCATTTGCCCTCAGCGGCACACCCTTTGGCCCTCAGCGGCACACACCCTTATGGCCCTCAGCGGCACACCCTTTGGCCCTCAGCGGCACACACCCTTATGGCCCTCAGCGGCACACCCTGTTCAGCCCTCAGCGGTACGCCGTTTTGAGCCCCAGTCCACCTTGTTTAGCCTGGGAGGCCTTCAGCCCACCGTTGTTCCCTTCGTGTTTTCCGAGGTTCTATAAAGGTGTTGCTGCCCTCGGGCGCCCACCTCCAGTTGTCGGGTTCCGCCACTCCATGTGGGCGCGTTCCCTTTATCTCCCTTACGTCTCGGGTTAAGGGGAGATGCTACCGAATTTTTGTGAGAAAATAACAAAACATTAAAAGAGACAAAAGGAAGCAACAAACGAATAGAATAATCAATGAACCTCCCAGCTAATCAAGCCACTGCCGGCACCATGACGAGAACCGAACTGATTAACTACCCGGCAGCCCGAACGCCCGATCCGCAAGAAAGGAGGCTGAACCGAGCAAAACGGAAACAAGGGGGAAGTTTATATAAAATTACATGGAAATTAAAACAAGAAGAAAAGAAAAGCCTTAAAAAAATAAGAAATTAGAGACTGATTGAGCCTCCACAATCACGCCTCGATTGGCCCTTCAACGGTTCACCCCAGTTATCTTCCAGTGGCATACTCATCCAACCCCTTCGCCGGCACACTCCTCCCAGCCTTCAGTGGCACGCTTCAAAGCCTTCCCCGGCACGCCCCTTGAACCTTCAGCGGTACGCCCCTAATTGCCCATGGACACACCCTTTCAGCGGCACACTCTCGCCCTTCGCCGGTACACCCTCATCCAACGCCTCAACGGGATCCAGTGTATAGACTTGGGCAATGTACAGACTTTGAGCTGATGAATGCTGGCCAAGGTATAGACTTTGGGCCAGCCAAGGTACAGACTTCATGCTGCAGCGTATAGACTTGGGGCCAGCCAGTGTACAGACTTCATGTTACAACGTATAGACTTTGGGCTTGGCAATGTATAGACTTCGAGCTGCAGCCAAAGGGGCAATGTATAGACTTGGTGTTGCAGCGTATAGACTTTGGGCCATCCAATGTACAGACTTCACGTTACAACGTATAGACTTTGGGCCAGCCAACGTATAGACATCGTGCTGCAGTGTACAGACTTTGGGCTGCAATGTACAGACTTCATGCTGGCCAATGTATAGACTTTGGGCCAGCCAACGTATAGACTTCACGCTGCAGCGTACAGACTTTGGCCAGCCAACGTATAGACTTCACGCTGCAGCGTATAGACTTGGCCAATGTATAGGCTTTGGGCTGTAATGTATAGACTTTAGGCTGGCCAACGTATAGACTTCATGATGGCCAATGTATAGACTTTGAGCTACAATGTATAGACTTTGAACTGCGGCCAATGAGCAGCGTACAGACTTTGGGCCAGCCAACGTATAGACTTATGCTGCAATGTACAGACTTCATGTCGCAACGTACAGACTTTATGCTGGACGATGTATAGACTTCGAGCTGCAGCCAACGGACAACGTACAGACTTTGAGCAGCCAATGTACAGACTTCGTGCTGGTTGAATAGGCGATGTATAGACTTGAGGCTGGGGAACGTACAGACTTTATATCACCCCCCCCTCCTTCACCGACACACTCTCCAGCTATGGCCCCTTTTTAGCCCCCAGCGGTACACCCCTTGAGCCTACAGCGGTACGCCCCCCTTTTTTTTTTGGCTTTGTTGCTCTCAGCGGTACGCCCCTTTGGCCTCCAGCGGTATGCTCTTTTCAGCCCCCAGCGGTACGCCCTTTTCAGCCCCCAGCGGTACACCCCTTCGCCACTCAACGGCACACCCCATGCCCTCAGCGGTACACTCCCATTTTTCCTTCGCCGGCACACTGCATGTATATATACGTATATAGCATGATAAGGGCATTGACGGTAGCAAATAAATTGATGAAAATTATGCTAATTAAAGGACCCCAAATATGCAACTTTAATAATGATTCAAAGGCATAAATAAACAATAAACATCAAATCACAGATCAGAACATGTAACCAAGAAAATCCCAAATAAAAGACGCTAGGGCCCATACTGCAGCCCCCATCTCTCCCCGCGACCCGGGGCAGAAGGAACAATAATGCCACCCTCTCAGGCCGGGCTCGGACCTTGGGAGTCATCCCGACATGGTCCGGTCTCGACCTAGCCCCGGGCCGACATCTTGATCAGACCGGGTTTGCTCCTCGTTCCGGACACCCTCCGAGTCATCACTAAGGTTGCCGGGTGTTCGGCAAACACTTGAACGGATTTGTCCCGGCTTTTCCCGTTGCGTTTCCATCACGAACCCGTGTCCGGATATGAAAAGGTCCACGAGTGACCGACATGACCAGCGGTTTGTGGTCTGAATATGACCCTCAGTGTGATCCATTCCTATCCTTTTCTTGCACAATTAGTATTATTCTTTTCGGCCGCGGGGCCCCTAATTTTGGCAATTAATCAAGGGTATTCCCTCGTATGGGGGATGTAAATGACGTCGTGACTTTTATGGCGCGACGGGATTCGGTCCCGACACGAACCACACAATCGCCTGACGAAGTCAGACCGAGCGCACCATGGACTCTTCGGAGCCCGAATAAGTCGTCACTTCGGTGACTGGAACGCCCACGCACTTAATAGACGAAACCACATGAACAAGCGAACTTAAGCGCGTCCACAACTCTGGCACGCCCGGTGGGACCGATCCGCCCTTCATCTCTTTGCCGAAATTAGGGGCCCCGCAACCCCCCCTTCTTGTAATACTAATTGTGCTACTTTCTTAAATGCAGAGAAGAGAGAGAGGCATCATGGAACTGACAATGGATGTTGTTTGCGGCCCTCAAGTCATGGAGAACCATGTCCGAGGCGGCTACCTGGCGGTGCCCCTCAACTTCGGGAGCTTCCCTCCCACCGTGGGCTTCCCCAACTTCTTGGGGGTAGCCTTTGCCAACATCCTCGAGGTGAAGGCGCCCGAAGAGTCCCAGGTCAACGCTCCCGCCCCGGGGGCCACTGAAGCTGCTGCCGGCCGAGCTATGGCCAAGAACAATACCAGCGTCCCGACAACGACGCTGAGCTGCAACGTGCACCACGTGCACCAAACTACCGGCCCATCCCACCAAGGGTCGACATCCCACCGAAGGAGGCTTCGGAGGAGCAACACCGGCGCCGGCTCAGGGCGTCGCATGTCCAACTCCGGAAAGTCCATGACGGTTGGGGCCCTCCGAGTCTGCCTAGACGGGCAGAGGTCCCAGGTGACGCCGGACCGCGTCGTCCCGACCATCCCAGTCCGCAACTCCTTCCAAGGACTGGAGAAGCTGAAGGAAAGGGCAACGCCCGCAACCCTACACAGGCCGGCCAAACTGAAACAAGTTTGGGTACCCAAGGGGGCCTAGCCTGCTACACCCGCCCAAGCGGGGCCCAGCGCTTTCCGCACGAGGAGGGCCCGACAAGATGACCAGGTCGAGGTGATGACCCCAACTTCCCGACCGGCACCCGTCATCCCGGTGCCGTCCGAGAATGCCCGCCGCCGTCGCCGAGGGCGCCGGCACAATGCCGCCCGCCCGGCTCTCACGGCCTGCTCTCCTCCTGCCGCTGTCATCGACATGCAACCCCAGGCCGCTCTCCCTGACCAGGAGTGGGAAGGGATCGAGCAGGCTATGAGGAATTACCTCCGAGGCCCGGGTAGCACCCTCGCCGGCCGCCAGAGACTGCTGGGGGCAATGGCCTCCGCTTTTCAAGAGGAAGGCGCCCGACCCGCACCTAGCGTGGAATCGAGGAATCGCTCGGAGGAGCCGCGCCAGTCCCCTGTACAGGAGGAAGCGCCGCCCCGACGATCGGTCTTCGACAGGCTGGTGTTTCCGGGAAGATCATCCAGGAGGGCGACAAAAAGAAACAAGAACAAGAAATGGCAAACATTCACCTGCAGCATGGCAGGAGTTCATGGTCGGTATGGGGCCTTGCCCACCGATCCGGAAGAATTGGCCAGAATAGCCGTCAGGCCGGGACCCCTTACTAGAAGAAGGAGAGCGGCAGGCGGCGCGACACCTGCAGGCGCCGAAGGGACCCTACCTGAAGAACCCCTTGAGGCCCTCACGGCCAACGTGGTCACCACCGGCGACACGAGTGGCGGACCCTCGACATCATCTGAGGACACCCCGGTCGAAGAGACAGGGGGCATGCCCAGTCTCCCCACAGCTGACCCTACAATGCTGCTCATGGTACAACGATTCCAGCAGGAAATCGAGTCACTCAAGAAGCAGCTAAGTGAGCGGAATACACCGCCCCCGATGTCCTGGCAGACCGAGGTTATACCCGAAGTACCCAGGGACAGGGGGCAGTCTTCAGAGGCAGCTCTCCCAGCAACCCTCAATCCTCTCGGGGGCGCGCCCCCACAGCAAACACATTGCACGGCAGTGGCCCCGCCACAGGCCCCGCCTTCACAAGGGTCCCCCATGGCTCCCCGGGCGACCGTGGTAGCCACCCCGAGTGCGCAGCCCGCTCATTTTTACCCGAATCCGGTCGACCCGGCAGCAGTCAGCCGATTGATGCTCGAACAGATGATAGATATGAAGCTGGCCGAGAGGGGCGAAGGGGATCAGACGCCGTTTGACGTCTACCGGGTACCCTACCCGGCCCACTATGCCGCAAGGAAGCTGCCGGTCAGCATCACCAAGCCGCCGAAGTTTGAAAAATTCAACGGGCAAGGGTCCCCCAGGGAACACATTGCTTACTACGTGAACATCATGGGAGATCTAGCTGCTGATGAAGCCTATCTCCTGAAGTTCTTCGGCTCAACACTTACCGGACTCGCCTTCAAGTGGTACTCCAGCCTGCCACCCGGGTCCGTTGCTGACTGGCCTGACATGCAAAAGAAGTTCAAAGAAAGATTTTATGTTGCAGAACGGGAAGTCACTGTAGCAGAGCTCTATGCTACGAGACAGAAGAACGATGAGTCGGCCCTCGACTACATCAAGAGATGGAGGAACCTCAGCATGAGGTGCAGGCGTCCCCCGCACCAGGAGGACGCGGTGCAGATCTGCAAACAAAACTTGAAGAAAGAAATCCTTGAAAGGATGATCGGCATTGAGGTCAAGACATTCGACCGCCTGAACAACGTGGTAGCAGAGATCGAGGCATTTTTGGCCCGATACTCCTCCACTCCGGCCATGTCAAGCCAGAGAGCCAGACAGGCCGAGAAGAAGCCAGCTCCCCCTGAGGTGCACACATTAGACTTCCAGGCTTTTGAGAAGCAGAAAGAGAAAGCCAAGGCGGCTGCCAACCTTCCTCCGCCCAGAACTACAGAACGGCGGGAAGGCCCCTCACTAAGGGAGAAGATGAAAAATAAGCTTTATTCCTTCTCCCGAGACAAGTCCAAACTCCTGTTCGAATGGGCAACCAGCTACAGCAAAATTACACTGCCAGAGCCGAAGAGGCCCGGTGACCTGAAGAAGAAAGATGACCCGTGCTTTTGCTTATACCACCGGGTGCTCGGGCATACTATCGAAGACTGCTACGTCTTCACGGATGTTATTGAAGCCCTAATCAAGAACGGGGAGCTAGACATGGGGGAGCATAAAGTATACCCCCCGCAGCCGCATGAGCTACCCAGCATAACCTCCTCCGTCAACATGATATCATTGTACTAGGAACTGCCAAAGGAGTGGGCGGAGGCCTGCGCCCGCGCCACGTATGAGGCCTTCATCATGGCCCCAGCTCAAGACCAGGAAGGGTGGCAGACTATACCCAGAAAAACTAGAAAGGCGCGCGCCTCTCGACCTACCCTAGGAATTCACCCGAGGGTGGCAGCGCCCCTGCTTGCACCACCCCCGGCAAGCCCGGTTTGCCACGACACGGCCCCTCGGCTGGTCATGAGGCGGCCCACTCACAACAAGAAGAGTTCTGTCCCGCTGCGGATGCACAAGAGGACTAGCTCGGCGGTTGAAAGACTCCAGGCTATTATTGATGGGCTCGAAGATTATGAACAGCCCGAAATCCAGCCTGTGGAGCTGAAGGAGTATGTCCCCTGGAAGGAGTTCGAATCACTCGAGCTGGCTCCGGGAACAGAAGCTGATGCAGACAAAGTGCCTCCTCTGTGGGGTGAACTTCCTCAAGAGCAGCCGTCCGCTGCAGCAGGCAAGAAGAAGAAGAAGAGAAGACCCAGGGGCAAGAAGAAGAAGGAGGTCATCTTCGCCTGCAATACCCTCTCGGCGTTGTTCGACACCGCTCTCTCCCTGGAAGAAAAAGAAGAAGAGCCACCCCAGGAACCGGCGGAGGTGAATCAAGCCGAGGCGTCCACCTCCCAACACGCCACCAGGTCCGGAAGGAAATGGGGGCGCCCTCCTCAGGACAACCTCAACATCATGCTCTGGGGAGAACAACTATACCAGATTCCCGACCCTGAGGTCCGAGGCGCCGAGATCCCTCCTCCATCGGGCCTCTATCCCGGTGGGGCGAGGAGTCAAGGCACCCCTTCATTCGCCGAATTCCTGTCTGCCCGAGCAGGCAAGCAGGCGCGCTCCCCAGTGCCTCCCTCCACCGGGAAAGCAAGCAGTCCCCGAGCTCTACCGGCGGCTACTCCTCCTCAGCCAGAAGCAGAATTCAACAGCATCCCAAACCTCGCAGAATTCATGCGAGAAACAGAGGAAGCCCAGCAGGCCCCGCCGGCTCAACAGGCTGCAGCAGAGCCCACAAAGCAGGCATCCCCTGATCTGGCACCCCAACCTCAGGATGAGGGCAGGCACGGCAAGCCCGAAGAGATGAAATTGCTCAAGGTGCGGGCGGCCGAGCGAATAGTCAGACACCTCAAGAAAATCCCGACCCGGTTTACGGTATGGGAGATGCTGTCCCTGAACGAAGAAACACGGCAAGCCATCATCGCCGCACTCCAGACGCCAGCACACCTTGAAGCATGTTTGGCAGAAATATCACCTGAAGTAGCAGTGGCTTTCACAGAAGATGACATGCTCCTGCCGACTTGCAGCCATAACAGGCCCCTCTATATGAAAGGGCAGCTGAACGGCCAGCCTATCAACAGGGTCTTGATCGACCCAGGGGCAGCAGTGAATATACTCCCGTACCGGGTGTACCAGAAGCACTACTTTGACGTACACCTGGTCGAGGTTAAAAATGTCAAGATTGCTGGTTTCAACCAGAAATGTGAAGTGCCCATGGGGGTCGCAGAGTTCAACCTGACCTTTGACAACTTCACCTCCAAAGTCCAGTTCCACGTCATCAACTCCAACACTTCCTACAAGGCGTTGCTCGGCCGGCCTTGGCTACACCAGAATAGGGTGGCGCCCTCCACCTTGCATCAGTGCATCAAGTACCCCTACGAGGGGAAAGAAGTCAGAATCTTCGCCGACCTCCACCCGTTCGAGGTGTTCGAGTGTCACTTATCAGATGCTAATCTGTACCTGAAAAAGGCGAAGCAAACTCCTCAAGCTGCCCGAGACAAGGGAAAGAAGAAAATGGAGTCAAGTGGCTGGTTTCCTCCGCCACCCCCGGGCTATGTGGCTCCCCCGCATGTACCATTCATTGCACAACAAGAAGGGGTATTCAGGGTGGCTCCTCTCGCCATCTACCCTACACCGGGGGCGCCTTGCCTCGAAGACCTGCTACAAGATGTCAGGGTCCCCCCAGGGATCGTCAAGCCGGTAATAGAAATAGAATGCCAAGCAGCCGAGCAGCTGAGAACCTTCGAGGTGCCTAACCCTGAAGGGCCGCCCACTATCTTCTATGTGGCGGGGGAAAAGCCAGCCAGGGAAGACGATGATTGCCGATTCCCTGACGAGTTGCATGACCCGCACGTCTCCATTGTAGGACTTCCTCACCTGATTGACCGGGCAGCCGGGATGGTCAGAAAGTAGAAGATTCCTCCATACCTGCCCTCCAGCCGGAAGAAGATGTTTGAAAAGATGTGGAACCCGCCGAACCTGGATCGACGGTTGCTGCAAATTACCAAGCATCCTGGTCTGGGTTTTTCACTAGAAGATTACTACGAGGCTGATGTGATATCAGTTTCGGCCTTGTCCGGTGACGACCCTGCGGAAGCTGCAAATTTGAGGGAAGCCCACCAAGATGTATATCCCAGCTCTCCGACTGATGAGGCACAAGATGAAGAAGTGTTCCTTTGGAACCCTATCCGCCGCTGCATGGGGAAGACCTCCTCTTTCTCCGAGGAACCGACCCCGGAGGGGCACACCGCCAAGGCACCTTCGCTCCGATCGGTCGACGAAGCAAGGAGCAGTAGCATGGGCTATGCTCCGAATTCCCCTCGATATGACCCCGTCATGTACGCCTTGTACCACAGGCAGCAGCGGGAAATCGAGATGCTAAAAGTGCGGCTGGCTGAGTTAACCTCGCTGGTCGCCGACCTGATCCAGGGTTCTCTTCCCCCGTGGGGTGGCCATCTGCCCCGGCCCCGAGGCACCAGTCCGGACACCTCCGCCCCGTTGAGAAGAGAAGCAAGAAGTGCAGCAAGCCCCTTTGCTGGGCGGCCAGCCCGGCGAGACGTGACACTCCAGGAGAAGTTGCAGAAGCCCTATTCCTTCCCAAAGGAGAAGACTCGGGGTATCTTTGACTGGGCTTGCTATTACGGCAAGGTTTCCCTCCCAAGGCCCAGGAGGCCGCAAGACGCCAGAAGGAGTGGGGACCCGCGGTTCTGTCCCTACCACCAGATGTTGGGCCACGCCATCGAAGACTGTTATGTCTTCAAAGACATTGCTCAAGGCCTCATCGACAGGGACGAGCTCAGGATGGGAGACTATGTGGTAGCCCCACCACGCCCCCACGTGGCGGACAGCCCTAGAGCAGGAGCCTATACCATATCCATCCAGTACCAGGTGCCTGAAGATGCGGCTACCCCGGCCCCCGTCCAAGCTGTCTATGATGAGTACATAGAAGACCCCGAGGTGGTCCTGTGCCTTTCTGCACCAGCGGACCTCACAGACCCGGCGGCTACGGTCCAAGAGGACTGCACGGCAAATCCAGCCCCCACGCCCAGCCAGGAGGAGCAAGAAGACGAGGATGCCATCCTCGAGCCCGAAGACAATGAAGACCAAGACTTCGTCGATTTGTCGCCAACCCCGCCGAAAATTGAAAATGGCGGCCAGGCCACAGTCGACGAATTGATTGAGATCAACCTCGGCACAGAAGGTGACCCCAGGCCGACCTTTCTGAGTGCTCTCATACCCCCTCGTGAGAGAGAACAATACATAAAGCTGCTGCAAGAGTTCCGGGATTGTTTTGCCTGGAACTACAAAGAAATGCCCGGACTCAGCCTCGAGGTGACTCAGCACATCTTGTCCATCGATCCTAAGGTGGAGCTAGTGAAACAGTCTCCCCGGCGCATGAGGCCGGAATTGACCAGCCAGATCTGCAAGGAGGTCGACAAGCTCATAGATGTCGGTTTCGTGGCAGAAAACCAATATACCACATGGTTGGCCAACATTGTACCAGTGAAAAAGAAGAATGGACAGATCAGGATTTGCGTGGACTTCCGCGACCTGAACAAAGCCTGCCCAAAAGATGACTTCCCGGTGCCTATCACTGAAGTGATGATTGATGCAACTACCAGCCACGAGGCCCTGTCCTTCATGGACGGCTCGTCCGGCTATAACCAGATTTGGATAGCCGACCACGACCGGATTCACACAGCCTTCAGATCGCCCAAGGGGATATTCCACTACAAGAGGATGCCCTTCGGCCTCAAGAACGCTGGTGCCATATATCAGCGGGCGATGACCAAGATCTTCGATGAGCTGCTATACAACAAGGTCGAATGCTACATCGATGATCTGGTCGTCAAGACTAAGAAGAGAGATGAACATTTAAATGACCTCAGGGTCGTCTTCCAAAGGCTCCAGCTATACGGGCTAAAAATGAACCCCATGAAGTGCGCCTTTGGCGTGTCCAGTGGAAAGTTCCTCGGCTTCATTGTCCGGCACAGAGGGATCGAGATCGACCCCTTCAAGATAAAGACCATCCAGGGGTTGCCCCCTCCGAAGAGTCTGGGAGAGCTGAGGTCACTACAAGGCCGGTTAGCTTATATCCGCAGGTTCATCTCCAACCTGTCGGGGCGTTGCCAGCCCTTCCACAGACTAATGATGAAGAATGCACCCTTCAGCTGGGGCTATGAATGCCAGCACGCGTTCGACCAGCTAAAGGAGTACCTGAAGACCCCGCCTGTCCTGGGGGCACCTGTCAAAGGCAGACCGCTCATACTCTACATAGCGGCTACCGAATATTCACTGGGGGCAATGCTTGCCCAGAACAATGATGAGGGAAAAGAGCAGGCTCTCTACTACCTCAGCCGGAGACTAGTGGGTGCGGAGGCCAAGTACACCCCGATAGAGAAAGTCTGCCTCGCTTTGGTCTTCACAGTCAAGAAGATGAGGCACTACATGCTGTCCCATGAAGTAAGTCTAATATCCAGAGCTGACCCTATCAAGCACATCCTCCTCCAGCCTGTCCCGAAGGGACGCCTTGGCAAGTGGGCCGTGCTGCTCATGGAGTTTGATATCACCTACGTGCCGCAGAAGGCCGTTAAGGGACAAGCCGTCGCGGATTTCTTCGCAGCACACCCTATGCCCGAAGACTCCTCGTTGGCCACAGAGCTGCCCGAGGATGAAACACTGGAGGTAGACCAAATACAACAAGCCATCTGGCAACTTTACTTTGATGGAGCCTCGAGGACAGAAGCGACCCCGTCCGGGCGCGCCAAGGTACGAGCCGGAGCAGGCATCGTCCTCAAGTCGCCAGACGGAGAAGTGATGCACACTTCCTGCTGCATTAGCAAACCCTGCACCAATAATGAAGCAGAATATGAAGCTCTGATCATCGGCCTCCAGGTCGCCCTCCAAATGGAGAACAAAATGCTCCAAGTGTTCGGCGACTCGCTGCTGGTCGTCAAGCAAGTCCAGGGACAGTTTGATGTCCGAAAACCTGAGCTGCTCCCTTATCACACTAAGGCGAAGCGGCTCATGGAGCGGTTCTACCTCCTCGAGATAGGCCATGTCGCCAGAGGGGAGAACGCACAAGCCGACGCATTGGCAAAATTGGCAAGCTCACTGGCAGTGCCTCCAGATGGATCTCTCCATATCCAAGTAATAAACCAGCGCCAGATGTCCAACATGATAGAAGAGGAGCCAGAAGAAGAAGAACTAGAGGTCACTGCAGCAGAAGCCGTCGGCCTACCTGACTGGAGAGCCTCCCTGATGCAGTGGTTCAAACACCAGCAATTACCTGACCGAAGAGAAGAAAGGATCAAGCTAGTCAAAACCAAAGACTCCTATGAGCTCCGAAACGGAATATTGCTCCGAATTGTGGCGGATGCCAAACAGAAGCTACTCCTCCGATACTTGTCCATTGAAAAAGCTTGGAGGGTTATGAAGGAGGTCCATGCCGGCACAGCTGGCGCACACCAGGCGGGGCCGAAGATGAAAATTGAAATCAAGAAACTTGGCTACTATTGGCCTGCAATGTTCAACGACTGTTGCGAGTACGCTAAGTCGTGTCAGAGATGCCAGGAGCATGCCACTATACCCAGGAGGCCTCCCGTGCAACTGCACCCGACCGCGCCCAGTTGGCCGTTTGCCCAATGGGGAATAGATGTTGTGGGCCCCTTACCCGCATCTTCCACAGGCTGCAAATACATTCTGGCGGCGACCGACTACTTCTCCCGCTGGGCAGAGGCTGTTGCCTTACGGGAGGTCACCGGAGAAATCGTGGTCAAGTTTATCCGCCGCAACATTATATTCCGGTTTGGCGTGCCCGACCGGATTGTGTCAGACAACGGCAGCCACTTCTGCAACCAGAAGGTTTACCGGCTAGCAGAAAAATACAAAATTGACAGGAGGACATCGACTCCTTACAATCCACAAGCCAATGGGCTGGTCGAAGCTTTCAATAAAACACTTTGCACGCTCCTAGCCAAAACTGTTAGCTCTAACAAAAGGGACTGGGAAGAAAAAATGTATGAAGCGCTTTGGGCGTACCGAACTGTATACAAGACCCCAATGGGCTGCTCGCCCTTCTCTCTCGTATACGGCTCGGAAGTAATCGTCCCCGTCGAACTGGAGATACCGTCCCTCAGGGTCGCCATTCAGCATGGGCTTGTCCCCGAAGGGCAGACCAACACCGAGCGAAGACTCGATGAACTCTCCAGTCTGGAAGGAAAGCGGCTTCAAGCCCAGCAGAATATTCAGGTCTACCAGGCCCGAATTGCGCGCGCCTTTGACAAGCTGGTCAAGGAGCGCGAATTCAAGAAAGGTGACCTTGTCATGGTCAAGAGAAGAGACCTAATGGCCGCCAACCCCAAGGGTAAGCTGAATGAGAACTGGCTCGGACCTTACGTAGTCCAACAAGTCTACGAAGGTGGGGCCTATGTAATTGTCAACCATCGCGGGGAAGTTCAGTTCCCGCCTCTTAATGGAAGGCACTTGAGATTGTACCAGGCTCCAGCGCCCCCATTCAGGTAATAATATTACTCCTCGCCCTATTTTTGGGCGGATTTGCCTGATTAATGTCCAAACAACTTGGCTACCATCCACGTTTTCAAAAAAAAAGAGAAGAAAGAAGAGAAAAGTGAAAAAAAAGAAAAGTTGAGAGAACAAAAAATACATGTATAAAAAAAAGGAAAGGAAGAAAAAAATAATAAAAAAAAGAAAAAAAAAGAGAGAAGAGAAAAGAAAGAAAAAAAAAGAGAAAAAAAAAGAGAGAAGAGAAAAGAAAGGAAAAGAAAAAAAAGAGAGAAAGAAGAAAAAAGAAGGGAAAGAAAAGAGCAAAAGAAGGATATTAAAAAAAAACACCAGAAAAGGGGAATGCCCCCCATTTCCAGTCACCGCCCCGCATCAGCGGAGGTACTAAAAGTTGACTAAACAAACTCTTCTCTCCGTCCTCCCCAGGCGGTGAGTACTCCTTTGGCTTGGGCCTCCCGTCTGAGCCATTGACTAAACAAACTCTTCTCTCCGTCCTCCCCGGGCGGTGAGTACCCCTTTGGCTTGGACCTCCCGTCCAGGTCACTGACTAAACAAACTCTTCTCTCCGTCCTCCCCGGGCGGTGAGTACCCCTTTGGCTTGGACCTCCCGTCCAGGTCATTGACTAAATAAACTTTTCTCTCCGTCCTCCCCGGGCGGCGAGTACTCCTTTGGCTCGGACCTCCCGTCCAGGTCATTGACTAAACAAACTCTTCTCTCCGTCCTCCCCAGGCGGTGAGTACCCCTTTGGCTTAGACCTCCCGTCCGGGTCATTGACTAAACAAACTCTTCTCTCCGTCCTCCCCAGGCGGTGAGTACCCCTTTGGCTCGGACCTCCCGTCCGGGTCATTGACTAAACAAACTCTTCTCTCCGTCCTCCCCAGGCGGTGAGTACCCCTTTGGCTCGGACCTCCCGTCCGGGTCATCGACTAAACAAACTCTTCTCTCCGTCCTCCCCGGGCGGTGAGTACCCCTTTGGCTCGGACCTCCCGTCCGGATCATTGACTAAACAAACTCTTCTCTCCGTCCCCTCTGGCCGACGAGAAGTCCGGTCCCTGACCGAGGCCCCCCGCTTGAGGCCAGCACGTGCTTCCAATATTGCGGCGAAACCAGGGAGTCGCCCGTTCGGTATGGTGGAGTGGTCCCCTCGTCCTCCCCCTGGGAAGGCGAGCACTCTCCTGTACCCTGACGTAGGTCCCCGCCTGGTTCTCCCGAAGCAAATCTTCGCAAAGACCCATACCTTGCTAACGTGGTTCAACACAAAAGAGGGGAAGGAGGGGAAGAAGAAAACAATGTACACAGAAAAGAAAGGAAGGTAAGAAAGCTCCCTCTGGGATGAACGCACACACAAAGAACGCGTGAAATCATAAATGCTCTGCTCTATTCAGAAAGGGGACCAGACTACATGTGCTGCGGGGCATACCCCTGTGTTACATTCAAAAGAAAAGAAAAAGGAATTAAGGGATGCAACGCTTAGTCGATGTCCCTGAAGATGTCCTCGAGAGGGAGAATCCCGACGCAAGGGAAGTTCGTCATATCGCGCAGTCAGCCCCTCAATTCCTCAAGACGGGCGAGCTCCGCTTCGACGGACACCATTTCAACGTCGGCGACGGCAAGAGCTTCTCTCTCCTCTGCCACCCTCCTTTCCGCCTCGGCAAGGCCAAGTTTAGCCGCAGCGAGGTAGCCCTCCAGCTTCTCGATCCGGTTCTTGAAGGAACGAACGCTGCCTTCGCCTTCCTTTAAGGCCTTTCCGTGGCGTTCTCTACTATGGCGTCGGGCCTCTAAGGTCTGCAGATACTCGTCTGCCTGAGCATCAAGGGCGACACGTTCGTCAGGAGCCTGGGTCTCCAGGAACTCGCGACGCTTGACATACTTCAGCAACAGCAGAACCCGCCGCGACCATTCCCCCAGCGGGCAGCTGAGCACTTGCAACGCCCCGGTCAACTGCACCACTATAGTATGCACCTCCCTATATGACAGAGAAGGGTCGGCGAGGAGCATGGTCCGTAGAGTGATCAGCATTTGGCGGACTGGCGCTTCTGATGACATATGGCTGACTAAGGGCACGATCGGAGGAGTGAATTCCACGGTGCTGTCCACTTCTGCCCACAGGTCGGTGTCTACCGCCGCAGAAGATGAAGGAAGGGCAAGGGTCAAGTCGCCCGGCCGGCGTAGCTCGGCGAGAGACCCTTGGCCAGCCACTGCCGGGGGAGCGGACAAGACCATTGCCGAAGCCTCCGGTGCCCCCATCGTTTGGAGCTCCCCTGCCTCCTCTGCCTCCGTCCGGCCCGCCTCTGCCACTGCTCCAAGGGGCAGGGGTGTAGGTGCCGTCACTTCAGCTAGAGGAGGAGCTTCGAGTAAAGCCATACCCGACGCCATCACCCACGGACTTTTCTCTCGCATCTGGGGCCCCTCCAGACGCGCACGAAGCCCCGCGAATATCTGTCTCAAGAGAGGATCCTCCATCTGGGCCGATAGCCTCGGAAGGGGTGGAAGTGGAACCAGCAGGTGAGGGAGGCTTCCCGCCTGCACGAGCACGGCAAGAGTCTCCACCTCCGGAACAGAGGCCGGAGTCGATCCCCCCGCTGGTGGCTGACCGGTAATCGGCCTCCGCTTGGCGATTGCCTTGCAAGAGCGGCCAGGCATCTTCCCGGTCGTCGGCACCACCTGCCCACATGAAGTACGGTTAGCCGCCCGTCACCGGGAATAAATTACGCAAGGACAAGAAGTGGGAAGAGCCATAAAACCCTGCCTACCTCGGCCACCGTGAAGGCGCGGCCTTCGGGCGCAATCTCTCCTTCCTCCAGAGGCTCGTCCGCCGCTTCAGAAGCACTTGAAGTCCATGCGGCCGACTCTTGCTGAAGAGCCTCGAATAGAAGGGCTAGTTTGCCTGAGCCCATATCGACCCCCACCTGACGGTCGATCGGCGCAACTGGGGTACCCTCCTCTACAGTCTCTGGCAAGTTAAGCCCCTGAAACCCGGAATTGACAAGAGAAGATCATTAGGTAACCACGAAGGAGAGGAAGGAGCCAGCCCAAGCAAGCTCGCACTTACAGCAGTCTTCCCCATAAAACTCGGGGAGCCAGCAAGTAAGGGGGCCCTGAAGACCGGCTCGGGCGGCTCCGATGCCCCGGGCACGCCTTCGTCGGGAGCCACTTCATCGGAGGAGTAGTCGTAGTCTAGCCTCTTCGCCCGATGATGACTCGACCGCCGCAGGCCCTCCCCTTGCCGGCAAAGGGGCCTCCATTTCGAGGTCAATGGCCGGCGCATCTTCCCTCGGGCTGGATGAGGCCGGTACGCCAGACTTCAGCCTCCTCCTCACATATAGACGCGCCGTCGGGAGTTACACGCGGGGCCCGAATAGTCCAGCGACTGCCTCTGCTGTGCCTGGCACACACAAAAAAAATGGGTTATATCAAGCCTAATTGGCCCGCAGGGAATAAAAAAGGAGAAGAAGCCGATTAAGCCGACAAAGGCAAATACCCTCTTCAGCTCCTGCGGCACGAGGTGACCCACGGGCTTCCTCAACAGGCAAGGCCTTCTCGGGAGTCCCAGCCGTACCCTCGCCCGGGATCAGCACGGGCGCCGGCTCCTTCGTGCCGCCTGTAAGGAAGAAGCGCATGGTCGCCGTGCACGCATGCGGGGCCGGCTCAGGAAGCAAGCCAGTCCCAGACGATGTTGGCAACTGTTGGACCTCGTCAGCATCGTGACTCGGTCCGGCCCGGGTGACTTCAAACTCCTCGAAAGATAAGATGGGGGCCACCGGAGAGACGACCGTAGGAGCCAGGGATCCCTCGGTCCGTCTCCGCTTTGCCGCTTCCCGCCTGGCCACCTCGGTGGCAGCCAATGCCTTCTTAATAGGCGACTTGGCCCGGGACCTCCCCTGTGCTACCGATGGGGGAGTCGGGGTCGGCGCCGAAGTCTTCCTCGCCACAGCCGCGACTTCACCCACATCTGGAAGGGGCGCAGGGACTGGCTCCTCCACAGCAGGAATAGGCGCAGGCGTGGGCTCCTCCATAGGGGCTGAAACGAAAGGAAACATTCAGGCGTCGAGACCTTGCTCCGAAATAAAGATAAAGAAAGAGGCTTAAAAGGCATGCTAACAGTCGGAGGCGCTAACCGGCAGGTTGGCTCGGCTCGGTCCGGGCAACCTCGAACTCCTCAAAGGACGGGACCCGTGGCGCTGGAGGAATGGCAGTCGGGGCCGTGGCCGCCTCCGTTTTTCTCCGCTTTGTGTCCCGCCGCTTAGCCACCTTTGCGGCATCCACTGCTTTCTTCACGGGAGATTTTGACCGGGGCCTCTTCGCTGCCTTGGGCAGAGGAGCCGCAGTCGGGGCTAGTGGCGCGGCTTCAAAATATGCAGGCTTCTGTACAAGCCGAAGGAGATTCCGGTACGTGGCCATTTGCGCGCTATCGGGGTGGTGTGGACGCACTAAAATTCAGAGGGGGGATCCGTTCGTTTGTTGATCGGGGTTAATTCTTCTATTTAGTGCGAGGGCGTGCCAGTCACATAGTGACGATTTATTCGGGCTTCATGGAAGCCCATGGTGCGCTCGATCTGACTAATCAGACGATTGTGTAGTTCGTGTCGGGACCGAAACCCACCGTGCCGTAAAGGTCACGGCGTTATTTACATCCCCCATACGGGGGAACACCCTTGATTGATTGCCGGGAATAAGGGCCCTACGGCCTAAGGAGAATATTAATAATGCAGGAGGATAGTGAAAGACGAACTATGCTAGAAACCCGTATCGGGACGTGAATGCTAAGACTATGTCGGCCACTCATGGGCCACTTCATGTTCGGACGAAGGTCCGTGTTTGTAGTATAAAAGACGGTAGCAAAACCGCGCGAATGTCTGCCATGAACAAGGCAAGTTTAATGAGAATGCGGGATTGGATCCCGGTAGGGATGGGTCAAGTTGATAGACTGTTGGCCGGAGATGATTTCGGATTATGGGCATGTCGGAAGTTCCGTAAACCACGTCCGATACCATAAGGCGTCGTTGATTTTCTCTTTGCACCCAGTCCGAGGGAGTGAATTGTTAAATGCGTAGCCCGAGCTCAATAACGTGCGCCCTCACACGCGGATCGACCTGCGCGGTCAGGTCGCGGGGTTCGACCTGCCCGGTCAGGTCGCGGGGGTCAAGGGGGCAGCGCCCCTTGCGGGGGTTTTCGGGGGCAGCGCCGCCGGAACAAAATTTTTAGTTGAAGCGCGGGTAATAGAGTTACTTTCATTTTTTTTGTTATTGATCTTTGCATTCTTCTTTTTACTTGAGCATTTCTCTCCTTTTATCTTTTTATTATTCCCCCCCCCTTTTCATATAAAGGAGGCACGCCGAGTTTGAAGTGGGCAAGAGGGGAGGCACGCCGGATAAGAGCTTCGAAGGAGGGCGCCGGATAAGGGAGCACAAGGGGGAGCGCGCCGGCTAAGGTGGCAAGTTGGGGCGCGCCGGAATAAGGATGCCAAGGGGGAGCGCGCCGGCTAATGGCCAAGAAAAGGGGGGGGGGGCGCCGGTATATGGCAAGAAGGAAGAGGGGCCAGGGGCGCGCCGGAACAGGCTAAAAAAGGGGAGGCGCGCCGGTTTGTGGCAAAGGAAATGAAATGGGTTTTGAGTGTGGGGTTAAACCGGCGCGGGGGGGTACCGCGCCGGGTTAGCCCACGCCGGATTAGGGCGCGCCGGGTTAAGCTTCTACGAGGTTTTGCTTTGCTCTGTTTGATTCTTTTGCTCTGTTTCTCGTTTCTTCAACTTGCAGATTGATATTTTGGTTGGTTTATTCACTTGATTGATGGGTTAAGTTGATGGAGAAGGTGGTTAAAGCTTTTTAATCGTTTATTAAGATGAACGAGCATGAAGATTGAAGGAACTCAGAAGTTCAGGCTGAAAGCGGTTCTTTTCCCCACAGAGCTAAGTCTGTTCGTCTGCTCTCGTGTTCAGAGAACTCATCCTGTTCGTCTGTTCTTGAGTGTTCTCATCCTGGCGAAATTTGGGCAGCACCTCCCCTGGACTGGGAGTTGCCAGAGAGCAATAAGGAACACCAAACGGTTAACTCCGGGGTGCACCTCAAATCTAGACCTCATGGCGGTCCAAAAACCCAAATGTGAGTGTTGGAGAGCTCGAGGACTAGCCTTCAAGAGCTCTCACAACTCACGGGTGATGAATTCGTGGAACGGGACGGATGTTGGCCGTAGGTGGCCATGACTGTTCACCCTTCGAACGGGTTCCCTCAGAGTTCATGCCACAGAAGGGCAAGCTCCCGAGGACCCCAGGTGATTCAGAGGACCAGAGAAGTAAAACGGAAGAAAAAGGGGGGAAAGGATCAGAGCAATATAATACTGCGCATGCTCACAAAGCCATTCTTTTATTCATCCTCAAGGGAAAGGAAAGGAAGAATACAACGAAGAAAATAAAAGAGAAGCTAAGTGTTGAGGTGGGAGAAGAAGATACATCGGTGGGGGAGAAGGAGGAACAGAGCACAAGCTCTTCCCCCTCTCTCCCCTCTCTTGCTCTCACCCTCTCCCTCTCTTTCTTCACCTTGCAGGCGTGAACCGATGGCTGTAGCTTCTTCTCTTCGGAGGCTGGAGAGCTCCCCTGAAGACCTCTCTCCTCTCCTTCTTCAACCTTCCTCTTCTCTTTTCCTTTTGTTCCCTTCTATTCGTCCTCTCTCTTTCTCATCATCCTCTCTTCGGCCTCACAGTGCTGCCCCTTATATACATCAGCCAGCCTGGGAGCCTTCCTGCCATTTCCACCTCGTCCGCAACGAAGTCGGGAGTTGACCGGCTGTGCTGGACGCTGTTCATTTGTCCCGTACACTGCTGCTCGTCCGAGGATGGGACGCTCAGGGATCTGCCGGAGCTTGCCTTGCTGCTACTGCTTGTGTGCTGTCGAACGAAGGTGGAAGCAGAGCCCTTGGCATTGAATGTTCTCTGCACGCCATAATGATGCGAAACAGAGCATCGGAATGTAGATGGGACGGCTCGTTTGCGCGCCGGATTAACGTGAGATGCCAAGGAAAGGGTGCGCGCCGGTTTAAGCTATATGAAGGGGAAGAGGTGCGCGCCGGTTTAGCCCAATATGAAGGCCACGCCGGTTTAACCCATATGAAGGGGAAAAAGGGGCGCGCCGGTTTAGCCAAGGGGCGCGCCGGTTTAACCCAAGATGAAGGCCGCGCCGGTTTAGCCAAGGCCATGCCGGTTTAACCCAAAATGCAAGGAATAGAGGAAAGGGGCGCGCCGGTCTTAGTGGCGCCGTTTTAAGTGCATATCGCACCGGTTTAAGTACCGAACGGATTCTTTCCAAAGTCGAGGCCGTTTGTATGAATGTTGACATTCCCGGCATGTTCCGGTTGCGATGTGTGGCCTCCGTAACATTCCGTTCGCAGCCTCCGGAACTCGGTCCCAGACTTTGCGTGACTTTCGGTGCGTGCCGAGACTGTGTCGGGGTTCTTGACTTTCCTCTGATTCAGCTCTCGGCATGGCCGGTCGGAGTATTGTAGCTGTATCTTCTGCTTAGGGGGCTTCCTTAGCGGGTAGCGGACCACCAAGCGAGTTCTCGTCCTGATCGGGCGAGGCATGAGGTTTATTCGGCAGTTCTGTCTTCGACTCGCGCTCGAATGTGTAGACGCGAATGTTGCCATGATCATCATCGTCATTTTTTGGCGTCCACAAATGCCCCCCACTCACGGGCGGCGCAAGCGAGGGATGAGTGCGCGGGGCCCACGAGTGTAGGGTTCTTCAACATGACGTCTATTCTTCTGAGCCACTGGGATGCTGGTCCGGTGCAAATTCACGGGAAAGCGCTCACTCCTTCAGCGAAGGGATGAGGGGATCGCTTCACCGCATATGCACGCGGACTGAGATGTCAGAGTGAGGGTTTAGTCATCGGCATGGGGTGAATACCGAAGCGAGAATGAAGGGTCTATGTGTCGTCTCAGGCAAAAGGCCCAAAACAGCTTAGACGAGGCCAACCCCAAAGAGGGAGTTGTTGACTCGTGCTGGGCTTAGGAAAGTTGTTCATTCACCGACTCAGACGGAGGGTCCGAGCCGAGTAATGGGATGCACTTTTGTTTATGGACTGGGATGGATGGTCCGAGCCAGGCAAGGAGGGGTTTCTTTATGTTCATGGACTTGGACGGAAGGTCCGAGCCAAGTAAAGGCGGTCCCCTTTTTTTTATTCATCGACTTGGACGGAAGGTCCGAGCCAAGCAAGAAGATTCCTCTCTTTTTTTTTCTTCTTTTTTTGTTCATTGACTTGGACGGAAGGTCCGAGCCAAGCAAGGAGGTTCTTTTTGTTCATCGACTTGGACAGAAGGTCCGAGCCAAGCAAGGAGGTTCCTTCTTTTTTTTTTGTTCATCGACTTGGACGAAAGGTCCGAGCCAAGCAGGAGGTTCTTTTTGTTCATCGACTTGGACGGAAGGTCCGAGCCAAGCAAGAAGGTTCTTTTTTTTTGTTCATCGACTTGGACGAAAGGTCCGAGCCAAGCAAGAGGTTCTTTTTGTTCATCGACTTGGACGAAAGGTCCGAGCCAAGCAAGAGGGTTCTTTTTGTTCATCGACTTCGACAGAAGGTCCGAGCCAAGCAAGAAGGTCTTCTTTTCTATTTTTTGTTCATCGACTTGGACGAAAGGTCCGAGCCAAGCAAGGAGGCTTTTTTTGTTCATCGACTCGGATGAAAGATCCGAGCCAAGCAAAGGCATTTTCTTTTTTGTTCATCGACTTAGGCGGAAGGTCCAAGCCAAGGGTTTATTCGTATGTGGGACTGGAGTTGTAATATTGAGGTGGTTTATTCATTGACACGGGGTTAGTGCCAAAGCAAGGGTATTTTTATTCATGGCACCAGACGGAAGGTCCAGGCCACTGGTTCGTTCATCGATGCCGACAGGGAGTCGGAGACCGACGTGGTTTGTTCATCGGCACGGGGTTAGTGCTGAAGCAAAGGTCTTTTTGTTCATGGAACCAGGCGAAAGGTCTGGGCCACTGGTTTATTCATGGACGCCGACGAGGAGTCAGGGACCGACGTGATTCATTCATTGACACGGGGTTGGTGCCAAAGCAAGGGTCTTTTCATTCATGGAACCAGACGAAAGGTCTGGGCCACTGGTTTATTCGTTGATGTCGACAGGGTGTCGGAGACCGACGTGGTTTATTCATCGGCACGGGGTTAGTGCCGAAGCAAAGGTCTTTTTGTTCATGGAACCAGACGAAAGGTCTGGGCCACTGGTTTATTCATCGACGCCGACAAGGAGTCGGGGACCGACGTGATTCATTCATTGACACGGGGTTGGTGCCAACGCATGGAGCAAAGGTTTATTCCCCAACCCTGGACGGAAGGTTCAGGTGGGGTGTTCTTCGTCAGTGCCGACAGGATGTCAAGAGCTGACATGGCTGATTCGTCTATTGAAACATTCGTTGGTACGGGCTGGTGCCAACGCAAGGAGAAAATGTTGATTCCCCGATCTCGAACGAAAGGTTCGGGTGGGGTGTTCTTTGTCAGTGCCGACAGGAAGTCAGAGGCTGACATGGTCGATTCGTCTATTGAAATATTCTTGGAGATAAGAGTGAGTGTTAATAAAGGGAGACCAGTTCCTCCCTCCCTTTTTCCTCTTTCTTTTTTTTCTCTTCTTTCTCTTTTTTTCTTTTCTTTTCTTTTTTTTATATTTTTTTTCCTTATCTCTTCTTCTTTTTTTTTCTCTTCTTTTTTTTGACATGCACGATGAATAGTGCCCAATCCATCTGGACAATAGTAATGCAAATTCGCCCGGGGCAGGGCAGAGAAAAGCATTATTCTTCGAATGGGGGAATCGGAGCATGGTACAACCTCAGATGCCTACCATTGAGGGGCGGAAATTGAACCTCCCCCCGATGGTCGACGATTACATATGCTCCGCCCTCGTAGACTTTCTGGATCACATAGGGTCCAAGCCAATTCTCATTCAGCTTGCCCTTGGGGTTGGAAGCCATGACTTCTCTTCTCTTCACCATAACGAGGTCACCCTTCTTAAATTTGCGTTCCTTGACGAGCTTGTCAAAGGCGCGAGCTATCCGGGCCTGATAGACCTGGATGTTCTGCTGGGCTTGGAGCCTTTTTCCCTCCAAGTTGGAGAGCTCTTCGAGCCTTCGCTCGACATTTGTCTGCTCTTCCCGGACCAACCCGTGTTGGACTGCGACCCGGAGGGAGGGTATTTCCAGCTCGATAGGGACAATTGCCTCTGAGCCATATACCAGGGAAAAGGGTGAACAACCCGTCGGAGTTTTGTACACAGTTCGATACGCCCACAGGGCCTCGTACATTTTCTCTTCCCAGTCTCTCTTGTTAGAACTAACAATTTTGGACAGGAGAGTGCAAAGAGTCTTATTGAAAGCTTCAGCCAATCCATTGGCCTGTGGGTTGTAGGGGGTTGACATCCTCCAGTCGATCTTGTACTTTTCTGCCAGCCGGTAGACCTTTTGGTTGCGGAAGTGACTTCCATTGTCTGAGATAATTCGGTTCGGAGTGCCAAACCGGAATATGATGTTGCGACGGACAAATCTGGTGACGATCTCCCCGGTCACTTCTTTCAAAGCAATAGCCTCCGCCCAGCGGGAGAAGTAATCAGTTGCGGCCAAGATGTACTTGCACCCAGCTGATGATGCGGGTAGTGGACCCACAACGTCTGTTCCCCATTGGGCAAAGGGCCAGCTGGGCAGTGTTGGATGTAGGGGTACGGGCGGTCTCCTGGGCACCGTCGCATGCTCCTGGCATTTTTGACAAGACTTGGCATACTTGCAGCAGTCGTCGAACATTGTCGGCCAATAGTAGCCGAGCTTCTTTATTTCAATTTTCATTTTCGGTCCTGCCTGATGTGCACCAGCTATTCCAGCGTGAACCTCTTTCATGACTTTCCAAGCTTCTTCAGTGGATAAACATCGGAGGAGCACCTTCCTTTTGGCGTCTGCCATAATTCGGAATAGGATCCCGTTCCGGACCTCGTAAGAGTCCTTTATTCTGATTAACTTGATCTTCTCTTCCCTTTTCCTGGGCAGCTGCTGATATTTAAACCACTGCAAAAGGGGGTCCCTCCAGTCGGGTAGGCTGATGGCTTCCGCTGTGGCGACCTCGAGCTCTTCTTCTTCTGGCCCTTCTATCATGCTAGGCACTTGGCGTTGATTCACCACCCGGATGCTGAGGGATCCATCTGGCGGGACTGCCAATGAACTTGCCAATTTTGCCAGTGCATCAGCTTGTGCATTCTCTCCTCTGGCAACGTGGCCTATCTCAATGAGGTAGAACTGCTGCATGAGCCGTTTCGCCTTAGTGTAGTAAGGGAGTAACTCGGGTTTTCGGACGTCAAACTGTCCCTGGACCTGCTTGACGACCAGCAATGAATCGCCAAACACATGTAATATTTTAATCTCCATCTGTAAAGCGACTTGGAGACCAATGATCAGAGCTTCATATTCTGCCTCATTATTTGTGCAGGGCTTGCTAATGGAGCAGGATGTGTGCAATACTTCTCCCTCAGGGGATTTAAGGACGATGCCGGCCCCGGCCCGTACTTTTGTGTGCCCAGACGGGGTTGTTTCTGTTCTCGAAGCTCCATCAAAGTGCAGCTGCCAGGCGATCAGTTGGGCTTGGTCCACTTCCAGTGTTTCATCTTCAGGCAACTCTGTGGCCAGTGGGGAATTTTCAGGCACAGGGTGTGCTGCAAAGAAATCGGCCATGGCTTGACCCTTAACGGCCTTCTGAGGCACGTAGATGATGTCAAATTCCATTAACAGTACGGCCCACTTGCCGAGACGTCCCTTCAGTACTGGCTGGGAGAGAATGTGCTTGACTGGGTCAGCCTTAGAGATTAAGCTCACTTCATGCGAGAGCATGTAATGCCTCAACTTCTTGACTGCGAAGACCAAGGCGAGACAAACCTTCTCAATCGGGGTGTATTTTGCTTCTGCCCCCATTAGTCTTCGGCTAAGGTAATAAAGAGCTTGCTCCTTCCCCTCATCATTGTTCTGGGCGAGCATTGCCCCCAGTGAACATTCAGTGGCAGCTATATATAGAATAAGCGGCCTCCCCTTGACAGGTGCCCCCAGCACAGGCGGGGTCTTTAAGTAATCCTTCAGCCGATCAAAGGCCTTCTGACATTCATGGTTCCAGTTGAAAGGTGCATTCTTCATCATTAATTTGTGGAATGGTTGACAGCGCCCCGACAAATTGGAGATAAATCTTCGGATGTAGGCTAGCCGACCTTGCAGGGACCTTAACTCTCCCAAATTCTCCGGAGGAGGTAGCTCCTGAATGGCTTTTATTTTAAAGGGGTCGATCTCGATCCCCCTATATCGGACAATGAAGCCGAGAAACTTTCCACTAGAGACGCCGAAGGCACACTTCATTGGGTTCATTTTCAGCTTGTACTGCCGGAGTCTCTCAAAGATGACTCTAAGGTCATTCAGGTGATCCCCCCTTTTCTTTGTCTTGACGACCAGATCATCGATGTAGCATTCGACTTTGCTATATAGCAGTTCGTCGAATATCTTGGTCATCGCCCGCTGGTAAGTGGCGCCAGCGTTCTTGAGGCCGAAGGGCATCCTTTTGTAGTGGAATATCCCTTTAGGTGACCGGAAGGCCGTATGAATTCGGTCATGTTCAGCTATCCATATCTGATTATAGCCGGACGATCCGTCCATGAAAGACAAGGCCTCATGGCCGGTAGTTGCATCAATCATCACTTCAGTGACGGGCACCGGAAAGTCATCTTTTGGGCAAGCTTTATTCAGGTCGCGGAAGTCCACGCAGATCCTGATCTGTCCATTCTTCTTCTTCACCGGCACAATGTTGGCCAACCAAGTAGTGCATTGGTTTTCAGCTACAAAATCGACATCTATGAGCTTGTCGACTTCTTTACAAATCAGTTTTATCAGCTCCGGCCTCATACGCCTGGGGGGCTGCTTCACCGGCTCCACCTTGGGGTCAATAGCCAGAATATGTTGAGTCACGCCGGGACTCAGACCGGGCATCTCTTTGTAGTTCCAGGCGAAACAGTCCCGGAATTCTTGCAGCAACTTGACATATTGTCCCCTCTCCTGTGGAGGAAGAAGGGCACTCAGAAAGGTCGGCCTGGGGTCGCTTTCTGTGCCTAGATTAATTTCAATGAGCTCATCCACTGTGGCCTGGCCGCCATCTTCAAATTCTGGAGGCGCTGGTAGCAGGTCAATGAAATCCTTATCTTCACCATCTTCTGCTTCAAGGACACCATAGGTGTTTTCTAGCTCTGCCTCATTGGGTAACGAGGTTTTACTTGTTTCCCCCTCTATTAGGCTTGTTGTGTGCGGCTCTGGGGGGCTCTCTTGTGTGGAGAAGTAAAGGACTTCTTCGGGATCTTCTTTGTAATTGTCATAGATGGCTCTTGCAGGGGCTAAGGTGATTGATTGCCATACTGGGGGCTGTTGCTCTGCTGGTGGCTGGGGCTGCCCATTCTCAGCTGTATCTTCAAAAATCTTGTGCTGAACTGACACCATGTAAACACTTCTTTCATGGCCGCCTGCCACATGGGGACGTGGCGGAGCAACCACATAATCTCCCATTCTGAGCTCATCTCTCTCAATCAGGTCTTGAGCAATGTCCTTGAAGACATAGCAGTCTTCGATGGAGTGGCCCAGTATTTGGTGATAGGGGCAGAACGAGGGGTCACCGCTTTTGCGAGCATCTTGCGGCCTCTTTGACCTTGGGAGGGAGACCTTGCCATAGTAGCAGGCCCATTCAAAAATTCCTCGGGTTTTATTCCTTGGGAAAGAGTAGGGTCTTTGCATCTTCTCCCGCAGCGTGGGGCTTCGCTCGACTGATCGCCTGACCAGGGAAGCAGCTACATCCCTAGCCTCCCTTTTCAGGTGCCCGGGGGCGTTTGGGATGGTGTTCGGGGACCGGTGCGCCCCGATGCTTTGTCGACATAGGATGCCTCTAATGAGTACAGCCATTTCGGCCAAGCGAACCTTCAGCATTTCGATCTCTCTCTGTTGCCTGCAGTATAGGGCGAGTAGGGTAGAGTCGCACCGAGTGAGGTTCGGGGCTCAGCCCGCTTCCCCATCCTTTGGGTCAGTGTCAGACGAGGGTGATGGCACCCCGCTGCTATGGTCATTCGGGATTGGTCCCCCGGAGGAGGACGGGGTCTTCCCCTTATTCCTGCAGGGAGGTGGATTCCATAGGAATATTTCTTCATCTTGTTCTTCGTTGCCCAAAGGCATAAGATGCTGACGGCCTTCAACCTGCCATGGGCCTGCAGTGCCTGCGTGGCTATTGCCGCCTAGAGCCGAGACTGATATCACATCAGCTTCATAGGAATCTTCTAGTGAAAAGCCCAATCCTGGATGTCGGGTGATTTGTAACAACCGCCGGTCCAGGTTTGGCGGGTTCCACATTTTCTTGAACATCTCGTTCCGACTGGAGAGCTGGCAGAAGGGGATCCCTTGCTTTCTGGCCATCTTGACCACAGGACCGGCTGTGTCAGGAAGTCCCATTATTGGGACGAGTGGGTCGTGCAGCTCATCGGGGAGTCTATAATCATCATCCCCCTTGACCGGGTGCTCCTTGGCCACATAAAAGATGGTAGGCAGACCCTCGGGGTTGGGCACCTCGAAGGTCCTTAATGGTTCAGCCACCTGGCAATCAGCTTCTGCAAGAGGCTTGATGATCCCGGAAGGGACCCGGATGTCTTCCAGCAAGTCTTCAAGGTATGGTGTTCCCGGTGTAGGGTAGATGGGAAGGTAGGTGGCCCGGAATACCCCTTCTGCTTCAGAAACGAATGACACCTGAGGGGGAGCCACATAGCCAGGCGGTGGTGGAGGGAACCAGCTGTCAAGCTCTGCCTTTTTCTTTCCTTTGTCTTGAGTAGCTTGGGAGGCTTGCTTCGGCTTTTCCAAATAAAGATTAGCATCCGACAAGTGACATTCGAACACTTCGAAAGGATGGAGGTCGGCGAAGATTCTCTCCTCTTTCCCGTTGCCGGGGTATTTGATGCATTGGTGCAGAGTGGATGGTACCACCCTATTTTGATGTAGCCAAGGTCGGCCGAGCAACGCCTTGTAAGAGGTGTTGGAGTTGATCACATGGAATTGGACCTTGGTGGTGAAGTCACCGAGAGAGAGGTTGAACTCTGCGACCCCCATAGGGACTTCGCACTTCTGGTTGAAGCCGGCAATCTTGACGTTCCTGACCTCGACCAGGTGTACGTCAAAGTAATGCTTCTGATACACCCGATAGGGGAGTATGTTCACTGCTGCCCCAGGGTCGATCAAGACTCTGTTGATGGGATGCCCATTCAGCTGCCCCTTCATGTAGAGTGGCATGTTGTGACTGCAGGTTGGTAAAAGCATGTCCTCTTCAGTGAAGGCCACAGGTACCTCAGGTGACATTTCTGCAAGGCAGGCTTCAACATATGCTGGTGTCTGGAGTGCGGCGATGACAGCTTGCTGTGTTTCTTCATCTAAGGATAGGATTTCCCAGACGGTAAACCTGGCTGGGATCTTCTTCAGGTGTTTGACTATTCTGTTGCTAGCTCGGACTTCGAGCAACTTCATTTCTTCGGCTCTACTGCGCCTGCCCCCAGTCTGGGCCTGGGGAGCTGGCTCAACGGGTGCCTCCTCCACTGGGTCAGATGCCGCTTGAGCTTGTGGGGCCTGCTGGGTCACTTCCTTTTCTTGCAAGAACTCGACAAGATTTGGGACGTTGTCGGGCTCTTCCCTCGGCCGAGGAGGGATTGCTACAGACGGAGCCGAGGGGCTGCCTGCCCCTTGGGTCTGCCGGGACTCGCGGGGGCATGACTGTCCTCCCCTCTGAGTGGTAAGAAATTCAATGAATGATGGGGCACTCTGGCCACTTGGTTCTCCGGGGTAGAGGCCCGATGGAGGGGGGATCTCCATGCCTTGGACCCTAGGCTCGGGGATGTGATATGGTTGTTCTCCCCTAAGCAGGATGTTGTGGTTGGCCTGAGGAGGGCGTCCCCACTTCCTTCCCGACCTGGTGGCATGTTGGGAGGTGGATGCTTCAGCTTGATTCACCTCTGACGGCTCGACGGGCACTTCTTGCTCTTCCTCTCTCAGGGAGAGGGCTGTGTCAAATAATGTTGAGAGGGTGTTGCAAGCGAGGACCACCCCACTCTTCTTCTTGTTTCTAGGTCTTCTCTTCTTCTTTTTCTTTTTCTCTTCAGTGGCTGGCAACTGCTCTTGGGGAAGCTCACCCCATAAGAGAGGCTCTTCTTTCATCTCGGCTTCCGCTTCTGGAGCGAGTTCGAGTGACTCGAACTCCTCCCAGGGGACATACTCCTTCAACTCCATAGGCTGGATTTCGGGCTGTTCATAGTCTTCAAGCCCATCAATGATGGCCTGGAGCTTTTCTACCGCAGGGCTGGTTTCCTTGTGCACCCGCATCGGGATGTGTTTCTTCTTGTTGTGAGTGGGCCGTCTCATAATGAGCCGGGGGACTGTGTCATGCAAAACAGGTGTCACCGGTGGCGGTGCTGGTTGGGGTGTAACACCCCTTATGCGAACCTCTGGAGTGGGCCGAGGAGCTTGTCTTCTTCTTCTGTTCTTCGTTGGCGCGGCTTGCCAACCTCCTTGATCATGAGCTGGCGCCATGACGAAGGCTTGATAAGTGGCCTGCGTACTGGACTCTGCCCATTCTTCAGGCAACTGTTGGTATAAAGATACCATGTTGACAGTGGTGCCAAGGCTCGGCATCTCGTGCGGCTGCGGAGGATCCACTCTGAGCTCCCCCATGTCCAGCTCTCCCTTCTTGATCAAGGACTCAATGACATCCTTGAAGATATAGCAATCCTCAATGGTATGCCCAAGCATCTGATGGTATGGGCAGAAATGAGGATCATCCTTCTTCTTCAAGTCACCAGGCCTCTTTGGATCTGGCAATGTGATCTTGTTGTACCTGGTGGCCCATTCAAATAGGACTCGGGCTTTGTCTCGAGGAAAGGAATACAATTTGTTCCTCATCTTCTCCCGCAGGGAGGGACCTTCCCGCCGTTCAGTGGAGGTGTTGGCCATCTCTTTGGCTTTCTCTTTCTGTTTCTCGAAAGCTTCGAAGTCCAGTGTATGAACTTCTGGCAGTGTTGGCCTCCTCTCGGCCTGTCGGACCCTCTGACTTGATGCAGCTGGGGCGGAAGAGTATCGAGCAAGGAATGCTTCGATTTCTGCCACTATGTTGTTCAGGCGGTCGAACGACCTCACCTCAGCACCGATCATCCTTTCAAGGATCTCCTTCTTCAGATTCTGTTTACAGATCTGCACTGCGTCCTCCTGATGCGGGGGACGTTTACACCTCATGCTGAGGTTCCTCCATCTCTTTATGTAGTCGAGTGCCGACTCCTCATTTCTCTGTCTCGTGGCGTAAAGTTCTGCCACGGTCACCTCCCGCTCAGCTATGTAGAATCTTTCCTTGAATTTCTTCTGCATATCAGGCCAGTCTGCAATGGACCCGGCGAGCAAGCTCGAATACCACTCGAAAGCGAGCCCGGTAAGTGTCGAGCCAAAGAACTTGAGAAGATAAGCTTCATCCGCAGCTAGATCCCCCATAACATTCACATAATAGGCAATGTGCTCCCTGGGAGACCCTTGCCCATTAAATTTCTCAAACTTCGGCGGCTTGGTAATGCCGGCTGGCAGCCTCTTTGCAGCATAGTGTGCCGGGTAAGGTACCCGGTATACGTCGAATGGCGTGTGATCACCATCGCTCCTCTCCGCCAGCTTCATATCTATCATTTGTTCAAGCATTAGTCTGCTCACTGCTGTCGGGTCAACCGGGTTTGGATAGAAATGGGCCGGTTGCATCAGCGGTGTTGTTAACACTGTCGCCTGAGGTGCAATAGTGGACTCTTGGAATGGCAGGTTCGGTGGCGGGGCCGGTGTGACATGTTGTGGCTGATGCAGGGGTACGCCTCCAGTGTAGGTAGGTATTGGGGGAGACACCGTCGCCTATGGAGAAGCTTCCGAGGCCTGCCCGTTGCCCCCAGGGGTCTCTGGTAATGCTTCAGTCTGCCCGGATGTTGAGGGCTGAGCGGCTCTTTCAGTCAGTTGTTTCTTCAACAATTCGATCTCCCGTTGATATTGTTGCATCATGTGCAATACCGCGGGGTCGTTCATGGGAAGGCTAGGGGTGTCCCCCCTTTCTTCGATCGGCACCTCTTCGATGAAGTGGATGGTCCTCCCGCCGTGCCTTCTGTAATAACATTGGCAGCCAAGGATGTTGAAGGTTCCTCATAGTTAGCTCCTCCAGTGTGGACTTGTGTCTTTTCAGCTGCCGCTTTCCCTCTTCTGGTAAGAGGTCCTGGCTTTGTGGCAAGCCTGGCTACTTCTTCGGGCTCGGTTGGTAGAGCCCCGTACCGGCCAGATACCCCTGCCATATTGCAGGTATAAACTCTTAGGTCTCTGCCTCTTCTTGTTGTTCTTCTCGATGGCCTACCTGGAAAGACCAATCTGTCAAAGACCGCTCTCCGCGGCTTCACTTCTTCCCTTGCCGGGGACTGATAATGCTCCTCAGAGTAGTTTCTTGACTCGGCAGTGGGCACTGGCCGGGTCTCTTCTTCTTCAAAGGCAGAGGCTACTGCCTCCAGTAATCTCTGGCGACCCAGGGGAGTGCTCCTCGGGCCCCGCAAGTAGTTTTTCATGGCTTGCTCCACTCCTTCCCAGTCCTGGTCAGGAGGAGAAGGTGATGATGTCGCCCTGTCGGCAGCAACGGGCATGTGGGTTGCAGGCTCCACACGGGCAGCCTGATAGTGGCGTCGGTAGTGTCGACGGTGGATGTTGTCCGGTGGGGCCGGTGTAGTTAATGTCGTCTGGTAGATGGGGGCCGATGTCTTGACCCGATCTCCTTGTTGTGCCCTTGTCGGGCGGAAGGTGCTGGGCCTCGCCTGGGCTGGTGAGGTGAACCGGCCCCCTTGGGAACCCAAACTTGCTTAGCTTTGGTGGGCCTGGAGGCTGACTGATGTTGCGGCGCTGGGGCCTGAATGGCGGGCGTCATCCTGCCCTTCATCTTCTCCAGTGCCTGAAAAGAGTTGCGCACTGGTACGACGGGTACAATGCGATCCGGGATCACCTCGGAACGCTGTCCGTTAAGATGCACCCGGAAAGTCCCGATGACAGCCGACTTGCCGGTGCTGGGGAACCGGCCTCGGTATGATGTTGTGGCATGGCTCCTTCGGAGCCTCCTTTGGTGAGAGGCCGACCCTGGGTGAGAAGGGCCGACAGTTTGGTGCACGTGGTGCACGTTGCAGCTCAGCGTCCCAGTCGGGACGGTCTTGGAAGTCTCGGCCATTGATCGGCCGGCAGCATCTTTGGCGGCCCCCTGGATGGGAGCGTTGCTTTCAGTCCTGTCAGACGCTTCCACATCCAGCAGGTTCGTGAAGGCTACCCCAAGGAAGTTGGGGAAGCCTACCGCGGGAGGGAAGCTCCCGAAGCTGAGGGGGACGGCCAAGTAGCCGTTTCGAACATGGCTCTCGACGGCCTGTTGGCCGAACGTGGTGGCCATCATGGTGTTCGGAATGCGACCTGCATTTGCCAATCAAACAATTAGTATTACATGAAAGGGGCCGTAGGGCCCTTAGTCCCGGCAAAGAGATGAAGGGTAATTTAGGTCCCACCGGGCGTGCCAGACTTGTGGACGCACTAAAATTCGGAGGGGGGATCCGTTCGTTTGTTGATCGGGGTTAATTCTTCTATTTAGTGCGAGGGCGTGCCAGTCACATAGTGACGATTTATTCGGGCTTCATGGAAGCCCATGGTGCGCTCGATCTGACTAATCAGACGATTGTGTAGTTCGTGTCGGGACCGAAATCCGCCGTGCCGTAAAGGTCACGGCGTTATTTACATCCCCCATACGGGGGAACACCCTTGATTGATTGCCGGGAATAAGGGCCCTACGGCCTAAGGAGAATATTAATAATGCAGGAGGATAGTGAAAGACGAACTATGCTAGAAACCCGTATCGGGACGTGAATGCTAAGACTATGTCGGCCACTCATGGGCCACTTCATGTTCGGACGAAGGTCCGTATTTGTAGCATAAAAGACGGTAGCAAAACCGCGCGAATGTCTGCCATGAACAAGGCAAGTTTAATGAGAATGCGGGATTGGATCCCGGTAGGGATGGGTCAAGTTGATAGACTGTTGGCCGGAGATGATTTCGGATTATGGACATGTCGGAAGTTCCGTAAACCACGTCCGATACCATAAGGCGTCGTTGATTTTCTCTTTGCACCCAGTCCGAGGGAGTGAATTGTTAAATGCGTAGCCCGAGCTCAATAACGTGCGCCCTCACACGCGGATCGACCTGCGCGGTCAGGTCGCGGGGTTCGACCTGCCCGGTCAGGTCGCGGGGGTCAAGGGGGCAGCGCCCCTTGCGGGGGTTTTCGGGGGCAACGCCCCCGGAACAAAAATTTTTAGTTGAAGGGCAGGTAATAGAGTTACTTTCATTTTTTTTGTTATTGATCTTTGCATTCTTCTTTTTACTTGAGCATTTCTCTCCTTTTATCTTTTTATTATTCCCCCCCCCTTTTCATATAAAGGAGGCACGCCGAGTTTGAAGTGGGCAAGAGGGGAGGCACGCCGGATAAGAGCTTCGAAGGAGGGCGCCGGATAAGGGAGCACAAGGGGGAGCGCACCGGCTAAGGTGGCAAGTTGGGGCGTGCCGGAATAAGGATGCCAAGGGGGAGCGCGCTGGCTAATGGCCAAGAAAAGGGGGGGGGGCGCGCCGGTATATGGCAAGAAGGAAGAGGGGCCAGGGGCGCGCCGGAACAGGCTAAAAAAGGGGAGGCGCGCCGGTTTGTGGCAAAGGAAATGAAATGGGTTTTGAGTGTGGGGTTAAACCGGCGCGGGGGGGTACCGCGCCGGGTTAGCCCACGCCGGATTAGGGCGCGCCGGGTTAAGCTTCTACGAGGTTTTGCTTTGCTCTGTTTGATTCTTTTGCTCTGTTTCTCGTTTCTTCAACTTGCAGATCGATATTTTGGTTGGTTCATTCACTTGATTGATGGGTTAAGTTGATGGAGAAGGTGGTTAAAGCTTTTTAATCGTTTATTAAGATGAACGAGTATGAAGATTGAAGGAACTCAGAAGTTCAGGCTGAAAGCGGTTCTTTTCCCCACAGAGCTAAGTCTGTTCGTCTGCTCTCGTGTTCAGAGAACTCATCCTGTTCGTCTGTTCTTGAGTGTTCTCATCCTGGCGAAATTTGGGCAGCACCTCCCCTGGACTGGGAGTTGCCAGAGAGCAATAAGGAACACCAAACGGTTAACTCCGGGGTGCACCTCAAATCTAGACCTCATGGCGGTCCAAAAACCCAAATGTGAGTGTTGGAGAGCTCGAGGACTAGCCTTCAAGAGCTCTCACAACTCACGGGTGATGAATTCGTGGAACGGGACGGATGTTGGCCGTAGGTGGCCATGACTGTTCACCCTTCGAACGGGTTCCCTCAGAGTTCATGCCACAGAAGGGCAAGCTCCCGAGGACCCTAGGTGATTCAGAGGACCAGAGAAGTAAAACGGAAGAAAAAGGGGGGAAAGGATCAGAGCAATATAATACTGCGCATGCTCACAAAGCCATTCTTTTATTCATCCTCAAGGGAAAGGAAAGGAAGAATACAACGAAGAAAATAAAAGAGAAGCTAAGTGTTGAGGTGGGAGAAGAAGATACATCGGTGGGGGAGAAGGAGGAACAGAGCACAAGCTCTTCCCCCTCTCTCCCCTCTCTTGCTCTCACCCTCTCCCTCTCTTTCTTCACCTTGCAGGCGTGAACCGATGGCTGTAGCTTCTTCTCTTCGGAGGCTGGAGAGCTCCCCTGAAGACCTCTCTCCTCTCCTTCTTCAACCTTCCTCTTCTCTTTTCCTTTTGTTCCCTTCTATTCGTCCTCTCTCTTTTTCATCATCCTCTCTTCGGCCTCACAGTGCTGCCCCTTATATACATCAGCCAGCCTGGGAGCCTTCCTGCCATTTCCACCTCGTCCGCAACGAAGTCGGGAGTTGACCGGCTGTGTTGGACGCTGTTCATTTGTCCCGTACACTGCTGCTCGTCCGAGGATGGGACGCTCAGGGATCTGTCGGAGCTTGCCTTGCTGCTACTGCTTGTGTGCTGTCGAACGAAGGTGGAAGCAGAGCCCTTGGCATTGAATGTTCTCTGCACGCCATAATGATGCGAAACAGAGCATCGGAATGTAGATGGGACGGCTCGTTTGCGCGCCGGATTAACGTGAGATGCCAAGGAAAGGGTGCGCGCCGGTTTAAGCTATATGAAGGGGAAGATGTGCGCGCCGGTTTAGCCCAATATGAAGGCCACGCCGGTTTAACCCATATGAAGGGGAAAAAGGGGCGCGCCGGTTTAGCCAAGGGGCGTGCCGGTTTAACCCAAGATGAAGGCCGCGCCGGTTTAGCCAAGGCCATGCCGGTTTAACCCAAAATGCAAGGAATGGAGGAAAGGGGCGCGCCGGTCTTAGTGGCACCGTTTTAAGTGCATATCGCACCGGTTTAAGTACCGAACGGATTCTTTCCAAAGTCGAGGCCGTTTGTATGAATGTTGACATTCCCGGCATGTTCCGGTTGCGATGTGTGGCCTCCGTAACATTCCGTTCGCAGCCTCCGGAACTCGGTCCCAGACTTTGCGTGACTTTCGGTGCGTGCCGAGACTGTGTCGGGGTTCTTGACTTTCCTCTGATTCAGCTCTCGGCATGGCCGATCGGAGTATTGTAGTTGTATGTTCTGCTTAGGGGGCTTCCTTAGCGGGTAGCGGACCACCAAGCGAGCTCTCGTCCTGATCGGGCGAGGCATGAGGTTTATTCGGCAGTTCTGTCTTCGACTCGCGCTCGAATGTGTAGACGCGAATGTTGCCATGATCATCATCGTCATTTTTTGGCGTCCACAGGTGGTCTGCCAGAAAGGAAAAGAGAAATAACAAACACGCATTCATGATTAACATCCAACTCTCCACAAAGGCCGCCATGATAAGAGACAAAGACAAAAGGAGAAGAAGAAGATCAAATACCGTGAGGGCCAGTATACAGCCGCAGTGTGATCGGCCAGTAGCTCAGGGATGGCTCTTTGTCCCGACGCGCCGCCTCTCGAACGAGCCAGCACACATCTTCAATCTTCTGGCACCGGTCCGTAAGGTTGGCCAGATCCGCGTGCTTCTTCATGGAGAGGTGACAGAAGAGGCTGAAGTGGTCGATGCCCCACCCGTCAGCATAGTAGTACGGGATGTGCAGGCGCTTCCCCAGGATGGAGGCCCTCTGATCTTCGATCTTCAGCTCGTTCACCCGGAGAAGGACATATAGCCATGTGGTGTCCCTATAGTTCTCGGGTTTCCTCTCCTCCCGCCTCATGAATGTGCGGTATGGGCAGAGCGTATCTCTCTCTGGACGCCAGCTCTTGGCGGGAGTCCCCTCTTCCTCTATGGGGAACAGATAATTGATGAGGTCCAGGCGGTCGCTCCCTACCTGGCACAGGTCCCTCAGCGTCTTCTGATAGTTGTCCTTCGCCACCGGAGGCAGCTCCACTTTCGGCGTCGGCCTCTTATCCCGGGCTTCCCGACGAGCTGCCATGTAGGCCACTACCTCCTTTTCCTGCTTGTTCTTGAGCCGAAGAAGATGCTCGGCTCGATATCAAGTACCGGCACTGGTTGCCGGCTAAGAAACCTCCTTTCGGCGCCATCCCAACAATCGGTTTTGTGCAACCGATAGAAGGCCGTCCGGGCATTCCACCACTTTATATAGTCTTCGGTCACTCGGGGCACGTGACCCGGGGCTGGCACCCTGAAGGAGGCAGAGTCCGCCCGGTGGAAGAAGTCCCACCAGCTTTTGGCGTGCTCGACAACCGAACCTCCCCGGATATTCCATGAAGGCAAGCCGAACTGCACATGATAGACAGGGATGTGCTGATCATATCCAAAGTTGCGGCCAAATCGGAAGGGGTAATACGGCCCCAGCAGTACATTATCTCCCTTCCGGAACACCAACACGCTCGGGCGGATAGCCAGCGCCCAATCCCTCAGCTCTGGTTCCAGCAGCGGACGGACCACATTCTCTTGGCTGATCGGGTGGGCGTACTTCTCCACCTGGTCGTCTTTGCATTCTCTCTTGTTATTCACAAGGGGGCTTGAATGCGCAGCCAGCGTCCAGAAATGAATGGTACCGGCTGCATCTCGGGGAACCGTGGTCAACTGGCCCCGAATATCATACATCCGCATAGAAGTGGAAGCCGGCTCTGCACTCGCAAACTCTAGCATCCTCGGCACTAGCCCCCAGTCCTGAGTGACTCGCGGGGCAAACTCCGGGAACAGTGAACAGACCCACGCGTTGAAGAAATGCAGTGGGCACACGTACCGGGCCTGCCTCGGGAACTGGTGGGAGCTGATGTCTCCCAGTGCCTTGTAAATCAAGCAGAGAGTTGCCGGGCATAGGGAAAGCTTGACACCCCACGCCATCTGGCACGCCGGATAGATGGCATCTGGCCGGATCACTGTCTCGTCCCCATACGACATGGCGAATGAACACAGCCAATACGCCAAATAGGCGGCGCAGTGAGTCTGCGGGTCGACCCCCATCGGATTGGCCCTGTCCCGGCGTCCCCTGGAGGGGATCTTCACATCATGCTTGGGCTTCGCACGCTTCTTGCGAGCAACGGCGGTGCCAATGCAGGGAAAATCTTCATACTGCTTCAGCCCATCGTAGAAGTATTCCAGCCATACTGCCATACGCACCCGTTTTCTATCCCCACGGGCGGGCTGCTTCCCCTTGTGCGACGACTGATACAGTACTCGGTACGCCTTCATGAGGTACCGGTATGAATACCCCAGAGAATAATAGCCGTCCCCGTTGGTCTCATCCTTGATCAGGTCGGGGAGGCACACTTCTTCATAAGGCTCCCCGTCAATGGGTAAGCCGCTCAACTGGCTGAGGCTCCACAAATCAAGTGAAGTCTCGCCCTCCGCCGTATAGAAGGTATTGGTCTCCGCACTAAATGCCTCTATCATGCCGCAACAGAGACCCTTGGAGATGGGGTAGCCGTACCGAGAAGCGTACACGCTGTGGTAAATGCCGACCCGGACCAGCAATGGGGCGTAGTTGAACAATACATACTCAGTGAACTCCACTGCCCCTTCCCGGAAACTGTGGGCGTCTTGAAGCTTCAGCTCCCCGAACCAGCCCAGTGACAGTTCATACTTGAACCTGATGGCCAAGCAGTCCAATATAAACGGCTTCTCCCTATAACCCCATTTTAGGGGAGCCAAGAATAAGCCAAATCGGGGCGACTCGCCCCGCACCTTCCCTGCAGACATGTCCCACTTTGCTGGCGTGAATTGAGGGGCTCGCACCAGTCTATCTTCAGTCGGCAGCACCCCTTCAATCCCCAGGACCGGCTTCCATTCCCGGGCTTCTCCCACCAAATACATCGGAATGCTCCTGGGGACGCTGTATAGTAGACTGTCTCGGGCTTGCAGGATGGTCCGCTCGACGGCCTTTATCGTGCGGAAGTCTCGCCCCTCCCGGGAGCGCAGTTGCTTCAGGAATCGAACAAGGTGCCGATCCTTCGAGAAGTCTTTCCTGTACTCCCCGGTGGCCCGATCAAAAGTGAAGCCGCTGTCAACTCTGGCAAGCCGGCCAAAGTCCATGCTCTCCCGGTCAGACTCCGACGACTCTGCCAAGGCAGCTATCTCCCCATGTTCGCGGTCCAGGTCCTCCACATTAAGCCACGTGACCGCTGGCACGGG